>JABVXV010000312.1:0-72546 GCA_013365325.1 Dipetalonema caudispina | reverse complement strand
TATTATTATTATTATTATTATTATTATTATTATTATTATTATTATTATTATTATTATTATTATTATTATTATTATTATTATTATTATTATTATTATTATTATTATTATTATTATTATTGTCTGATAAGCGGCAATTGTGAAGAGTTATACTAAGATGTGAGAAAGCAGACGGCTGCAATATATAATATAATGGTTAAGCTAACTGTTAAACACAATTTAACAACAGTTTACATATCTTCAAAAAGTATGTCAAATTTTTGAAAAAGAACTATGAAATTAGAACAAAATGTTGAAGAAATTGTTTGAAAAAATATTCATTTATTAAATAGTTTTTGTTTATTTTTCTGTAAAAATTACAAGGAGAATCATTGTGTCTTTTTTCCTTCGTTTTGTTTTTTTGTTTTGAAAATATTACTAACATATGTTTTGCACGATATATACAAAGATGTTTTAATTCTGATAATATTAAATGAAATTTTGATTTGGAGGATTTGAATAAAGCAAAACAAACAATTTAGAGTAATTAAAGCAGTACTTTTTTTATTTGAAAATTTTCATAGTTTAATTTATTTGATTAATGAAATAAATTTTTTTAATAATAACCGATAAAAATGCTTTCCGTTATTTTATTCCAATAATGATAAAAATAATTGCTGAAAGAATATAAGAAGGTTATTTTGATCTTTTGCAACAGATCATATTTGTAATATGAATAGGAAATGGAAGGTAAGGAAGTAAATGAATAAGAAGAATAAGACTTTTTATTCAAAAATTGAATCAACTCCCGGAACTGATATTGTTAACACATGATTGCTTTAATAATAAAATCCATCATGATTTGATAAGATTACTTACGGAATTTTGATCAATCAACTTAAATCTAAGGCCCTACGTTATCTAGCTAAGCTCGAATAAGTTTTTAAAAAGTCTACCACGAAGTTTGTAATCCTGAGTTATAATCAATATGCAAGTGTAGGAATTTCTATTTCATAGTGATGCGTTTTGATTGAAAAAAAGCATCCATGTACTTTTCTTGTTTGATGAATAGCGATTTACATCTCCATTAGGAATTAAGTTGTGAAAGGATACTAAAAAGAACAATAAAAAAGCTTTCTTTTAAGGTTATTTATATGTTGAAATGTGGTATAACATATGGTGACTAAAATCAGATCGTTTAATCGACTAACGGTAAACATTAAAACAAGTGTTATTATTCAGTACAATTTAAATAATGGAAATATCTTTTAAAAAAACTGATAATATGATCGTAACTTTCAAGTAATTTATAGTCAGCAAGTGAAATTAAATAGAGAAATGAAAAGTATTTTGAAAACAAGGGTTATAGCTGTAAAGTTAGTCATATTTCACTTTCTGCAGAATTGAATTGTCCAGAAAAATGTTCCTTTTAAAGGACCTCATCATACACTATTAATTCTTTTTAAAGCATAAATAGAAGATGTAGAAGACATTTTTTAAACAAAACATTTTATTTGAGTTGATTTTGAAAATGCTACTGGTATCAAAAGAGAAATGTCAGATAAATATCTTTTTACATTACACTGGCGGTTGACATATCGCAAGTATTTCAATTTGCTTTTTTCTTCAGAAGCATATCTACAGCAGATCGTAAGTCATCAGCTAGAAGGTCTGGCTTGATGCTGTGGTTTATCCAAGACTGTCTGAAAAATAGAACAAAATATTCTGGAAAAGAGTATGGTATGAAACGTTCGCTTCGTCAAGATTATTAATTTTGCGATAATTATATCATAGCACAACCAAAAAGTCTCCCATTCCCGTTCTTGCTATTTCATATTTCATTATTTACAGGGAAGCAAGCATGAGTGAATCCCTCATTCTGGGGTCAATATAATGAACACGAAAGGCTTTATCTGAAAATCATTATTTCAGGTATAACCGTAAATTATTGTTGAAACATATCGAATGGATATGAAATCCTTTTAAATAAAGCACCTATTTACCTCCACTTTCCTGTTCGTACTTGTACACCTCTGATTCCAGCTTTTTGCGCTCCACCAACATCCGACACAATATCATCGCCAATCATTACAACCTAAACCGTTCTTTTTTATTAATTTTACTTCAGTCAATTTCTTGAAAAAGAAAGAAAAAAAACTAATGCTGGAGGAGAACAATTATGCTTAAAATATGTCCTTTTTTTCCCATTTCCCATAGATTCAAAACGGTTGGTTAGGAGAGGGAGAGAGAGAGAGGAAACAATAATAAATGATACTACTGCTAAATAAAACATATATCGATATTAAACATCATTTCACGCTGATAAATTATAGTTCAACTGAAAATAGTTCTAAAATGATCCACCTCATCGGTCATTAAACCCATATCATCAATAGCAGTCTTGAAAAATTGCTCATCTGGTTTGCCTATAGTAATGACCCGTGCATCACATGCATATTGTAATGCACGTGTGAAACCACCAACGTCCATACAGGGTCCATCCAGTCGCTGATAAAATTTTCTGGAAATAAAATAAATTCGTCACCAACTAAACGAAAGAGCAGTTATCCATTTCCAAACATTTCTTCTTAGCCATCTTTCCATTATTTTCAATTAAAATGTAAATCCTAAACATATTCAATACTATTGGGAGTTCTCTGTTAAGTTTGTATGCCATCACATACTTGTCAACCACTAGTTTTCTTCTTTCCCCTTTTCAAAAAAAAAAAAATTTCAGTAAACTGATGAATTTGCTTTATTCAACAAATGCTGGGGCTTTTGTTTAAAAAAAAAAAATTTACAGAGGGGCCAAGAAAAAAAAAAAGAACGCAGCCTCCATTAATAATAAGTTCAAATGCAATGACAGTGATATTTTGACTTTTTAAGACATTATAGTAGCCAATACATCCTGAATTACCAACACAGTGAAACTAACCCACAACCTAAAGCAACAATCAAAGGATCACTCGTTTCATGTAAGACTCGAAAAGCGGCATTCATTGTTTCATACGTAAACCCTACTTCAGCATCGCCCAACAAGACGCAATTCGGACAATTTGTATCGAGATCTTCAAATTCTTTCAGAATACCTAAATTAAAATACAAAATTTACTGAATATTTTTTTTTATGAAAACTAAATTTGAAAAGTAAAAGTTATGACTCAAATTTAAGAACATAAAGTTTCACATGAAAATTCATAGCATACCTTTATGTACCAATATATGTGGTCTAAGATTATGATCCCTGATGTATCGTTTCGCTTCCGGAACAGGCATGAAAATGTGTTCTTCCTTCAAAGTAAATCCAAGCTTTGTCAACTTTTCGAATAAATGTTTTCGGCTGCGTGTGCTTTCATTTGTTACAAATCGAACTGCACTTTCAGCATACAGTCTGAAATTTTAATAGAATAAACTCAAAATTTTAAGTTTCAAGTATAAAATGTTTGAATAAACAGTATTTGTAGTAAGCAAAGTTCCTTTCAAATATTAAAATTTTGTTTCATAAATAGTAAAGAGATGGTATAAAGAAATACTAGGTTAAGTCAAGCTAAGAAATTCTAAATTATGCTCTCGCTGAAATTAAACAATTAGCCGCACAACTGAGAAAAGCAAAATTTTTGCAATACTAAAAGCTTAACTACTTCTTTTACTTCCCCTATCGGTTCAGTTACCTGTAATTCAGAAAGATATTAGAATATTTACACTGCTATGGTAGTTGTTGATGAAAAAAATAGCAACTCGAAATTTTAAGCACTTTTTAAAATATTGTAAGTTAAGAATATGTACGAGACAAAAACATCTAAATAATTTTTAAGCTAGGAAATTGATGAATTTCAATTTTTTTAAATACAAAGGAAAAAAACCTATTTACTGCTTCCACTGATCCCTGTATTACACGACCACTCGTGTTTGGATCGCTATTGTATAAAACACCGGTGATATCTAAAAGAAAACCCTTCACCGGCTTGCTAGTGATATTCATTGTCTGAAAAACGAAAAACTAGCAATAAATGAAATATATTGCGGCGTAAGGAAACATCTCTTGCAAAGTGAAAAATTTTGAAAATTCACAAACATCTGATTAGAAATCGCTTACATTTCAATAATCAAAAATGTACTTGGAAGTAGGAGTAAAGGAATAAAATCAATAATTTAACAACATTTTCAACAATTACATGTAGTTTGAAAGATATTATGAGAAATGGTTACTAATCACTAACTGACTAACAATTGATGAGCTGATTGTCCGAGAAAATAAAGGAATTTATAACTTCACTTGTTTGAAGAAGCTAATAAATAGTTATAAATCAACTGAGAAATGAATCGAACAATCTCGAAACTAAAAACTAAATCAAAAAAATTTCCCTAACTGAAGAGTGAATTATTGGTCGGGGATTAAATCAATTAATCGAAAAACAAATATTGATTCATTACAACAAAAAGAACTGCGTATAAATAAACTCAAAATTAATTCATTCAAACAAAAAGAAGTGAATATAAATTATTGAGGAAGTGAAAAAATAAAAATAAAAAAACTCTCTAATTCCGGGTAATAATCCATCTCCAATCACCAATCAATTTCCCTTTTTTCGCAACTTGAATATTAGCATGAAATTGTTCGGTTTGCATTCAAATTGCCAAGGGAAAGCAATTTGTGTGTGTGTTATTTTTCCTGTTATCAATTGCTGTTATTATTACTCGTCGTCTATCTCTTGTCATTTTTTCAATCTCTGCATTATTATATTTTGTCAATTTCCTTTCTTGTCTAATCGTTTTTCGATAATATTTTTCTTTTTATCTTCAAATATTCTTACTATGAATAGGAGCATAAATCTTATGAGATTTTTTTTTTCTTTTTTATTTTCATATTAATCTCTAAAAGTATGATATTTTTAAAATCTTATCAATCTTTGCTTCCTCACAATTTTTCCTTCTATTTTTTAATTTCTAATTTCCATTCAACACACTTTCCAATGTTTGTTAGAGATGAGTAAAATTTTGCCGTCAAAAAAAAAAATAATAGCAAAAAATAAAAAGGAAAAGTAACACCTACGATGCGTATTGCGTAATGCTATTTCACGTAACATACGTGACATTGGTTTCGAACTTTTTAGAATTTTTAACATATTGAAATATAAAAATTTCATGGTTGAGGCATTTTAGTCCTGATACATTTGCGTCCGTAATTACGTAAAGTTGAGCTTATATGCACTTGAGAATTTGTAATGAATAAATGAATGATGCATATCATTTAACATTAAAGATATGTTTTCTTGTCTTGTTGAAATTTGTAATCCAAAAAGTTCGAGTTAATGTTTGATATGTAATAGTGTACTTACTCTTTTCTTTTGTACATCATAACTTTCCAATTTCGACTAAATATGCTATTTATTCTTATAAAATCCTTATCCCAATGTCAAATGCTCTAAGTTGTTGTCTTAGTCCTTCCGTTTCTCTCCGTGTTCAATCTTTAGTCCAAATTGCTGGTTCAATTCGTGAGGATGCTGTTATATCGTTATTTGGAAAAAAAATTCCCATCAAAGAGTATTTTTGAATTTCAGGTTGTTTTACGACTGAAGATTAATCTAAGTATGATTACAATCAAATGTGACTGTGAAGGAGTTTCAATTTTCTGAAGGTTAATTTTAGCATTGATTGTTTAACGGTCAACTGTACGATTCTTCGCCAAATGGTTTTTTTTTTTCTAGTCTTCGGAACTCAGTAATTATAATAGAGATTAATTAGTTTAGCGATCGACTATGTTTGCTGTCGATCGTAAGTAATAATAGTATGTAAGATTAAGGTTGCTTAAAATCTCGTCTTTTCCGCAATTCGATGAATTTCGAATGTAACAGTCAATTATACAGCTGTTATCGTATTATAATTCGCTTTATTTTAATTAAAATACAATACTTTCTTCAGGACTTTTCGCTTTGTGAATGAAAAGCAAAACCGCGAAAGATAGAGATGGGCGTTGCTTGGGTTTTTGAAACGGATAAAAGTGCTGTTAGCATTGAACGTGCAATCGAAGGAGAAGGTGGCGTGAAAGGTGGCATTTTCACTGTTGATTCTACGCCATTCAAGCCGAGTGACAATGTTCAAGGAGCTATCAATCATGTATTCATCCTGCATCATTCGCGTTTCCCGCAAAGCACTTTTACAATAGCACCAAATGAAAAGCAAAAACATTGTCCGCGGGCGATATCTGATCGTGGGTTCGACTGTATCTTGGCAAAGCTCAGTTCCGGATTGGTACAAGACACTGCCGGAAAGTTTGAAGTTTCTGGTCATGAATATACATTGCAAGATTTTATTATTCGAACCGGAAATGCCTCAATGGGTGTAATTAGCAAAGGCGTTATTGTTGAAGTTGAATATGCACCATCTTGCGTAGCATCACAATGTGGTAACTTTTTACAAGAATTCATAGCAGTGTTTTTTCCGGATCATGTTGCTGATAAGCCGGCGGTTTTGCAAAAAGCGCAACCGGAACCGTATAGTGCCCTCGATACCATGCATCAATATTTGGATATTTTTCAAAATATGCGGAAAAAAACATAAATTCATTTGATTTATATATTCCAAGCAACATTGTTGTCGGTCAATTCAAAGCTTTTCCAGTAAGCTAAGTAAGCTAAGAATTACAAAATTCTACAGAACTTGTGAAGCTTTATAAAAGAAGGGGTCATAATAATCTAATGTTATAAAGCGATGATTTATGAAATTCGGGTTCAGTAATATTCCTTTCATGACAATCGTCATCGTAAAGCTACAGTTCGCTACAGAATAGTTATGATTTCTGTTACAGAATCGGAATAGTTTCCTTTTTCATCAAGTTAATTTTTAACGCCTTTTATTTAAATCTTGTTTATCTCGAAAACTTTTGCAAAAGTTTGATTTTATGATTTTGGAAGAGGCCAAGTTTCTAAGCAGTGTCAATTTTTACTTTACTATTTCCAATAACTTTTGTGATTTGTTGCCCACTTTGCTGTTCTGATTTATGTAAATAAATGCTGATTTCGTTTGATAAGGTTCATTTTTATTGAAATCCTTGCATTTGTTCACATTTCTGCGACTGAAAGAAAGACTTGGAACACACTGTAAAGGATGTGAGTGATATAGGTTTTTGGTTAACTTTAGCTGTCGTTTCCAAATCCTCCAAACTTGTTCCTTTCGTTTCGGATAAGAAAATGAAAAAGAACACAAATGCAATCATTGTAAGAGCCGCATAAATGAAGAAAGCTGCTGAAATTTTCAAAATATATTTCGTTAATTTCAAGATTTACGGTATATTTAAGGGAAATTAAAAAGATTTTTGTCGACAATCGAAGTATTAGCAATCAAATTAAGCACAATGGATCAATGGTTCGTATCGTGTGAAAGTTCATATATATTAGTCGTATTTGATTTACAGCTCGTTACCTGTCATAAAATTGGCACATAAGTGACTAAATGGTTTTATTGGTATTTTCTCGTCTATTTTATGTTAATTTCCTATAGTTTAACAAAAGATTTCAAAATAAAGTATAAAATTTCGCTTGGAACTCTTACAGTCTCTTCCAAAATTTCTGATCAGTAGGGTGAAAGATGTTGAAGCGATGATATCGAAGAACCAATTGCAAGATGCAGCAATACTAACGCAAATACTTCGTGCCCACATGGGATAAATTTCCGCATTAATAACCCATGCAGATGGTGCATAACCTAAAAGTACTATTTTAATTAGCCAACTATTACTGATTTCGAAAGTTTTAAAACTTTAAAAATATTATTAATCTTTTACATTTCTCTGATTTCTCGTTATCTTTCGTGGTAAAATTTGGTAATTACCTAAAGGTTCAATATTTGTTGGGCAGTTGTGATCTATTGTGTCGGAAATTCGTCAATGATATTTATAGATTATATTCCAATTGTCATTTAAAATGACAAATATATTTGTAACTTTTAGATCATTCTATGCTACTATCAATTTTAGTGCTGATTTTCTTAATAATACAATTTGCGTTTTCGTACACTTTTATGAAATGAAAATTTCTATCAATTTTTAAACCGATAAAAAAAGGTAAATAAATAAAAGAAAAAAAGATCATCTTTCTATATGTTTGATTAAAACAAACTTTAGAGAAATTGAAAAATGATAAAGAAGGATGAATATTTATACCACAAGCAAAGAATACGATGAATGTTATAAGTGGAACGAGAAGTAAAACGATATATCCTGTGGCACAATAATCATCCATCCAATCATATCGTACTGAATTATTTGTGAAAGAGCATGGACCTATCAAAGATTTTGATTCAATTACACTTGCTTTTTGATCGATCGGTAAACAATAACTGAAATTCATCAATTTTTCATAGTACTACCATTATTATTTCAACTATTATTACTATTATTATTATTATTATCTATTACTAATATTATTGTTATTATTATTATTTATTAATTAATTAATATTTATTCCACGTTTTGCTTATTTATACTGCACAATAATAACATAACATACTATATATATATATATATATATATCTTACTGTTTGCTTAAATTCTGACTATTGAATTATTTCTTTTTATTTTGTTTTAATTTTACAAAAATGTATTTCTATATCTTCACAAATTGCAAAAATTCATTTTCGCTAGTCGTTTTTATTTTTTTATTTTATAATTATTTAAATAATAATAGGAAAGTTTTGAAAACTATTCACCCATAAGTTGGAGAATTATTGGGCATACAAAAACCACAATATTCATCTTTAGTACATGAATTACAGTTTCTGAAATAATATAACTATTCTGAGAATATTTTTCTCGTAAATTTGAAATATTATTAGATAATAATTCAGCTTAGCAAATTTTTCATTCCTTTGGATACGAAAATAAATATAGCTTTTATTAGTAATATTCATTAATATTCATCATTTCACAGGTTTGTAGGCAAGAAAAAGGGGAAAATGCAAAGAAATTAATAAAAATAAAAGGAAAATATTAACTTGAACTGGGCACAATGCTCGAAGTATGGGATAAAATCCGGAATATCTTCTTGAAAGGTTTGATTTAGTGATATAGTAATTACGGAATCACGACTGACATAACCAAATGAAACTCCCATAAAAACAAGCGCAAAAATTACGCCTGCTACTGAACTAAGTAATACTTTCCGTCGACCGAAACGCTCAATGATTAGCATTGGAATTATAGTACTCAAGAAATTTATTGCTGAAACGAAAGAACGAAATTCGAATTCGATACCGAAATGAGATCAACGATTTCAAATAATAGTAAACTGGTAATCTTGTTTAATCGCCAAATACGTAATCTGATGGACTAACATTAATTATTTTTAAGTAAAAGTGAATAAAATTTGTTTCATTTTGAGCTGTTTCCATCATTTATTCCAAAAATTTACATATGGCTATGAAAAGTGAACAGTATATTGAAGTAATCTTTTAAACATTCTGTTGATTTTTGAAATTTCTGGAATTAAACTTGCAACAGAAAAAATTTTGATAATCTGTCGAAAATTTTTTTTGCTAAATTTTTATAAAATCTTTTGTTATATGAGAATTAATTACCCAAAATAAGAGAGGAAAGCCATATAACTGATCCCATTTCCTTTACTCCAGCTGATCTGATAATTGCTGATGAATGCTCACTGGTGATAATAGCGATTAATTTGAATTATTTAAATTATAAGTTTTTCAAAGAGTCGCTAATAAATAAAATAAAAGAAAAGTAAGAAAATAAAAAAGAATAAATAGCCTTTATTATGGATATCAAAGAGAATCATAATGAAGGTTAATTATTCTAATTAAATCATGATTTAGAGACAATTTATTCTAGCTAATTTAGTCAATAAAAACTTGCATGATAGCATTTATAGCTGATAATTGCTGAAATATTTGCAGCATACAACCAAGTAATATTTGCTGCAATGCACGCATGTCACGCGTAAGATGCATTACACGCCATCCACCTATAAAATACGTCACTCATTACGTATGTTTCTACGCATGCCTCACCTTATTTATTATCGCAAATTGTCTAATATAGTAGAATTAATAGTGTGAAGATAAGAATTTCAAAGTTCACACGATATTTTCTTACATGAAAAGATTAGAAATCAAATTATTGGAATATTAATTTCAAATAACATATCTATTCCTTGCAAGTCATTTTTCTTCTCTATTATTAGCTTTACAAGATTTAACTCAGATTTGTTAAGTTGCACTTGGAAAATAATGAAAATGCGTTATCAGAATCATAAAATGGTTAAAATTAAATTTAATGGAAATAATTTAGCTTAAATCGATTACTTCCTCACATACCTTCCAACATTTCTTTAAGCCTTTCTTTATAACCAATATAAATATTCAAGCGATTAATTTCTTCTTGTTGAAGTTTCTCATCATTTCGATGAAGCCATTGTGTTACCTATAAATTATCAATAAGTAATTAATTTATAATTTGCATGAAGACAAAAAGAAAAATATCATCAAAGACTATTATATTTTTAAGGTTAGCTTAAAACCTAATCAATATTTCTATGCTATATCATTACAAACAAGGAAGTAATACTTTTGCATCTAAATATTAATCGATATCGGAATTTTTGGCGATACTACTGTAAAGAAAAAAAAAAGTAATAATTAAAAATAAATTACTCGAATGCCTTCTTTTTGTTGATCATTGGCACACAACCATCGTGGACTTTCGGGCATGAATAAGAAGATGATAAATTGAATTAAAGATGGGACAACAGTGAAACTAAGCATTAATCGCCATCCGGTATAAATGGGCTCTACATGAGATAATATACCTAAAGTAATGAGAATTGAAATGAAGCAAAAAATAATTAACAAAATGAATTATTAGTCATTTTAAATTTTTCCTAGGACGAATTTATAAAAGAATAAAAATAATAAACATTTTTTTTTTTTTGCTTGACATTGAAGAAATCGAAAAACGTTTCTGGAAAATATACAATTTACTGAATTTTGGTCATTAGTCAATTTTCTGTTACATTTACAATATATTCTTTTCAACTATCCATCATCTGTTCTCGATTTTATTACATATTAAAATTATATAATTAGTTGCTTTTCAAAAGCACATTGTACATTTTGAAATTTAGACCTTCTGAAATCTTCAATAAATGAATGCCATTTGATATAATCGATGGGGAAATTCATGTGCTATTATAAATTCACAACAGGACTTTCTTCAAAATTAATTTGCAAAATAAAATTTGTTTGCTGAAATTTTAGGCATATAAAATTTGAGCTTTTTTTTGCTTTTTAAAAGAAGCATGTGGTAAATATTAGTAATTTTACCTGCAATGATATTTGCTGACGCCAATCCAAATGTAATAAACATTTGAAATGATGTAAGAAGATAACCTCGACAATTAGGTGATGATATTTCACTGATATAGACCGGTACAACGCTTGATCCAAAACCTTTAGTTTTATACTTTTCCTATCACTAATATTGACATCACCGGTGAAGTGAAAGAAGAAATCTTAACAAATTTTCAAAATATGTTTTTTTGTATTGTTGAAATTTTAAAAACGAATTATGTCACAAGAATAAAAATTTTTTTTTTGTTTATAAACAATGATAATATAGCAGTATGCTTCATTACGCCTTATTTTTTAAAAAATAAACTGAAAAAAATTTATCTTACAATTATTATAAAACAATTATTAAGGAATTTGAAGCCAAAACATAAAGTAATGAGGAATAGCAGTCTGTTTTTTTCAAAAAAAAAAAAATGAGGAAAAGATTGGAAACAAATTTTTCAACTAATTATGAAGGAAAAATTTGTTATAATTCATCAAAATCATTTAATAAATGAAATCCCAGTAATCGTTTTCACTTATTTAATAAAAATTTTGGTATTCAATATTATTTTTAACCAGAAATTTGTATAAATTTCAAAAAATAGGAATTTGCCTTTTCGGTTTTTCGAAAGTTGAGCAATGTTCACTTGCATATGTGCATATGATATGTTAATGATTAGAAATAAAAACGAGGAAAAAAGTTAATTTCAAATAAAATTTTTACCTAAAGCAAAACCAATTATAATTCGCCCAGTAATAAGCATTTTTTTACTTGTCGAAAGAGAACACAACAATGCTCCAATAGTATCACACATAATTGCACTCAATATTGCCTTTTTACGGCCAAACTGATCGCTTACTGGTGCAGCTAATAAGGAAGCTATTGCTGCCGCTCCTAAATTCAAATTCACTATCTTTTATTAAGTTTACCATAATTCAACAAAAGTTGAGATATTCAACAATTATTTAATAATAATAAATAATTATTATTATTGCTATTGTTATTATTCTTATTCTTATTCTTATTATTATTATTATTATTATTATTATTATTATTATCATTATTATTATTATTATTATTATTATTGTTATTATTATTATTATTATTATTATTATTATTATTATTATTATTATTATTATTATTATTATTATTATTGTTATTATTATCATTATTATCATTATTATTATAACTATTAATTACAAAAACAACACATGTTTAGCATTCGAGTATCAGTTGCGAATCTTTAAGGTATAATTCTTATATCGATAATTAAAATTTTGCGTAACTTTTTGTATAATAAAGATTTAGCGGCTGAAGAAGAAAGAGAAATATTTCATGGCTTATTATAACCCATAAATTAATTTGTCTAGATGATAATTATAGCAGCAACTTTTACTTTCACAGACTAATAAAATTTTCGAAATTCAAAGAAAAAAGGGAGAACTGTTTTGTTTAATCAAACTTATAAATTGCAACTTTCTAAGATAAAGTATATGAAAAAATTAAAATGATTTTTCAAGAATTTCAAGAATAAATAATATGGATGATGGAAGGACAAAGGGAAGAATAGACTTTTTTTGAAAAAAGAAAGGAAAGTGCATTTCATTTTTAAAATAAATTGAATGATGTTTATAATTTTGTTTAAGTACTGATTAACATGAAAAATGTTATGGATATTTTTACATTTGGTAAATTAATTTGATGGATAAATGGAATGTGTGAGAATAAATTGAATTTTTTATTTTGCATGAATAAAACGATTGAAAAAAAAAGCAATCGAAATTTAATTTTGAGCGTAATTGTATTTGATGATTTTTTTGGATGGTAATTTCACTCGTCAAGATTGACAGTTGAAATTTCAAAATTTATTAAATTTTGACTTTCTAAATGTTAGCTATAATTTGTATGAAAAATAATTTTACTATGTTATATTGCTTACATAAATTATATTTTAATGCTAGTATTATGGATAGTTCACTAAGTCAAAAGAATGTTATTAAGTTTCCAAGGGAATGAATTTAATTTTTTACGAAATTTTTCTTCCAGCGTCCATATGAACCGATGTTAGACATAGATTGTTAAATAATTAAAATGAAATACTTCACATTCATTAAGTTTCGTCATCTAATCAATAACTCAAAGTCGCAAAAAATTAAAATGGAAAAGAAAAATTTAAAAAAAGTAAAGGAAAATAAAGCAAGACATGAATTTCTCTTCCCTAATTTTGTCAATTCTTTTTGTAAAAACTAATAATTGAAGTTCAGAATATAAATAGAATGTTGGAAAGACTTAAAAATATGTCATAAAATTTGTACTTTCGCAATATTTTACAATTTATTTAATCATTAAAAACGTTTTTGTTTCTTAAGTATCGCAGTTTTTTGATTACTTAAGAGTTCAATACAGTTAGGAAATATTGAAACCGGAATCTTGAAAATAGAAAACCGACCATTATTGAAACAGAAATTCTGAAATTGAAAATTCTACCAAAAACCTTACATTCATTTCTTGGAGAAGTTAAACTGTCCGATTTGTTGCCACAAAAAAATATCCAGATCATTTTTACAAGCAAAAAAAAAAAAAAAAATTTACCTTTCATTATCAAATGAAATCAATTATGATTCAGAATTCGGAATTAATAAATTCGCAATATCATAGCTTCTATTTCTATTTCGAAACTTTTTACCGTTCATCCGTACAACCATTAATTGATCCATTTGGTACCTTATTTCATTTATCAGTAGGAATTTTGCAAAGAAATTTTCTCATTCAGATTTATCAATAAAAAAAAAAAAAAAAAAAGCATTCAGTACAATTGCACTCCTCTCTTTCTCTCTTTCTTTTTTCTCTCTCCGACTTCTACTCCATCATATTTCATACTTCTGATAATTTATATGATGGTAAATAAATCTAAATTAATGTTTTCAAAAAATATTCATTAAAATGAAATATCGTTTAATGAATTATATCGTGTGATTGCTTCCGGAATTTTTCATACAACATTTTCCAGTTGATTATTAATTATCCAAAAATTCGAACAATGTTATGCTTATTTAAGAACAAATATTTATCGAAATTTTATCTAATTAAATTGCACAGCATAAAATTACCTTAGTAAAAAGAGAGTTGATTTGCAGTGCCACTGAATTTTAAATTTTCACTTTTGAATTTCAAGGAGGAAATTTATTTTTGATGTCGATTTTACAATTTTATCGTTAAATCCTCTTATTATTTTAGACTTTTCCACTTTTTTCGGTCATAATTTCAAGTACCATTTTAAATTATTAATGATAATTCCCGTTCAAGTAGTGAATCAATTTAAAATTGTGAATTAATAAGACACCAGAAATAGCAGCATTTCATATCATTATCATTTTGCTTAACATTTTGGTTTAAATATCATGAACTGCTAGGAAATGTTAGAGATATGATAAGTAACAAGCAATTCATTAAGCCAATTAAAAAAAATGGTAACAGCGAAAAAAAAAAGTTTTAAATTTTTCAGAAAACAAAGTTGAGTGTTATATTGCAACAAATAATTAATCAGCATTTTTTTTCCTTTTTTTTTTAAAAAAAAAAAATAATAAAATATCCCACACACCAAATAAAATAAATATAATAAATGCATTTATAGTGATATAATGCTTTCAGGAATAATGCTCAAAAATTATCTCCTCTTTAATCATTTATAAGGATAAGACTGAGTTTTCTTTTTTCTCTTTTTTTTTTTTTTTTTTTTTTTCTGATAAGATAAAAATGATGATAAAATCATGGCAGGATGGGAGAGAAATTGCAGGATTAATAATGTTTGATGAATTGAACATTTCATTTTAACGCCGTCTAGAGGTTGAACCAAATTTGATTGGCACTACTTTGTCTGCATCACTTTCAACTTGTCGTGCAGTATGTCTGAAACCAATACTTTTCAGAAATTAAAAAAGAAAAAAAAAAAAAGTTTTTGCTGTAATTGTGCTATGTTCATATAACTAGTTATTTACTTACTTATTTTGAACTTTCAATCATGATAAAATATGAATTTTTAAAAGGAAAAGAATTAACAATTATCATTAGGACAATTAAAAAGTCAAATTTATTTCTTTTTTCATCAATATATCTAAATTTTTCATTAGGATATTTAAAAAAAAATCAAACCTTAGTAAGTTATATAAAAAGAAATGATAATTCATAAAAAACACATATATGTATAATAACCTTGTTCTAGCATTTTTCATTTCTGCAGATGATGGTACTTTAATTGGTACCGAATTGACATTTTTCATAATACGTCCCCGTGAATCAACCAAATTTGTTTGTAAAACTGTATTTAAACCGTAATTATTCTTTCCAAGAGTCTAAAAATAAGAAATCAGTAACTTTATTTATAACATGGAAATTTCGCATTGACTACTTGATCTGAATTATATTTCAAGTTAAATTGAAAATAGTGTTCTACAGCAAAAAATTAATTTATAGGATGAACTAATTCATATGAATATTAATGGGTAGCTTGAAAAATTCATGTTTTGGGAATTACTCCAGAATATTTACCCAATTTTGAAAAGTTACCTGAAGCATAAATTTCATGCTAACAATAGTAATAATGATGGTAATTAACAGTAATTAGTGATAATCAAATAGGTAACAAAAATAGTAATTATTATTATAGCAATAACAACAGTAATAATAAATCTTACTATGTTTGAACTTCTTTCTTTTTGCCATTATCTTCATTACTTTTCTGTTCTATCCATTTTACTAGTTTTTATTGGAATAATTTTATAACTTAAATTGCAAAGTGAACAAATGATTAACAGTCTACCGCTGGTGGTGCTACAATAACGCGAACATTTCCTTTGGAAGATCCCGATGAAGCTGTTTTCCCAGGAATTGTTTTCTTGTGACCTTTCGGAAATATTATTGGTGGTTTAGAAGAACTATCTGTCTAAATTTATTGATTATGGTATGTTAACATTGTCAACATCAGAGTTCAATTGTTCCTTTTGTCATGTGATCGTTCCATAAAAATATTAAATGATCGAGGGAAGATTTATACGAGAAGTTGAGTGTATCCAAGTTTTATAATCATTGAAATGCTCCCTTGACCTCTCGAACTTTCTTGAACACCACCAATTTCTCGTGGGTCATTAAAAATTTACCTCAACTTTGGAGGAATTCCTTTCCTTGCTCGATTCACCGGGTGATGACGCGTTTAGTGCAGCCATCATCCGTGATCTTATAGATAGATTTGGTGGTACTTTCGGTGTTGGTCGTATGTTCATTTCTTCATTCTGTAAACTAATCAATTAACCAATTAATCAATCGACAAAACATAAAGAATAGACTTTCTATTAAACTAGAACTAAATGATAAACTGATAACTATTTCGGAGGATAACACCAGATGCTTTTAACAATATAACATGGCAGCATGATAGTAGCTTAGCTGGAAATTGGCAGACCAAAATCCGAAACTATTTAGGAATAGTTAACCACCTAATATCTCATACAATAATTAGAATTCGAAGATGGATTTTATTCTATTCCCTGTGATGACAAGTCTCCAGAAATATGCCGAATGGAATAAGAGAAATAGTTCGACGGCTTAACCATCTGTAACAAATGGGAAGGACACGTTACGTTGGATGATTAGACCCTTCTGATGAATTAATAAGATATAACATGTTGTTGTTGTTGTTGTTGTTGCTGTTGTTGCTGTTGTTGTTTTCCTGGTACAATTTGTTCCTTTGGATCACCAACTTTTTTAGCTGGACGAAGTCCAGCTGGTACAGAAAGACCATTGTTAGTATCGATGAGAACAATTGTTATCATCATGATTGGATAGAAACAAATAGCGCTGAGGTACATCGTCCTAGGTCACAACAGCATAGACGACAAATTCCTGCAATATCATTTCAACACCTTTTAATTTTGACACAGTGGCCGTAATTTTTACATATAGAAAAAAGAAAGAAAGAGAAGCAACAAAAAAAAAAAAAGAAGATTGGAGGAAAAGGATTTATGTACAGAAATATAAGGAAGGAACAAGTGATAAATGGATAAATTTAGGGGGAACAGTATTTCTCTAAGCATTATTGATTACTTCGGACTGGTTTTTTTTTTTTTTTTTTTTTTTTAGATTTTTACGAAATTCTAACTGAGCAACTCATCTTACAGTATCCAATAATCATATATGATTGTAATATTTATTTTAAAATGTTATCATGTATAATTAATGTTTTTATGATTTAGCGTAAATAAGTTAGTGGAAGACTCGTGTAACTTCCATAAACGTAGTTATCATTGAAATCATTTATAAGCAAAAACAGCTTCTCTGCTAAATGTTTTTTTTTTAAAAAAAAAAAGTATCGTGAAGGAAGGATACGTGGACAGATGATGAAGCACAATGTGAGGTATTGGAATCCTTAATTATATTTGTGATTCTAATAGCAGTTAGATTTGTAATATTAGTATAAACAAACATACAAATCAAATATAATAATAAAATTGAAATTAGTAACAAAATTAACAAATCTAACACTGATGCTCTTTTTTTCTACTCGGAATAGCATCATTTAGGATAGGCTTAAATCTGGAAATTTGGATGTTGTTAGCAAATTTATCAAAAAATCTAGGCGAAATTATAAAACATTCTCTTTTTCTTTGTAAAAATTGAATAGATAGTCTTAAAATCAAATTGATTGAATAAAAAAAAAAAAAAAGAAAAAACTGATTCGATACAGTCTAATTTAATTTGACATCTTCATGTTTTAAAATTCATTTAAGTCTAATTCAGTTAAAAAACAAAAAAACTACTTCGATTTAGTCTAGTTTAATTCGTCTCGAATCAATCTGATAACATTAGTAAGATTCTGAAGTATCTTTCGGTCATATTTCGTTTGCACATCCCATAATTTTTAACTACCCTTATGCTTATCACTTTTAACTTGCAACACCAACTGCTTCATTATCATTTGTTCTTTGGGAATAAAAAAAAAAAAAAAAAAAAAATAAATTTCTGATCTGATTTCCGGCTGTAATTCTTAGCCTAATAGTTGAAATTTATAATCAACAACTGAATTACATTAGATTATTCATTTCGAGGTAAAAAGTAAGTGTTATCAACTGTGATAAGAAAGGCAAATGATTACTTATCCGTAATAAAATGAACATTGGTATCCATGATAAGATATGGATATTCACTATTATTCATTAAGTCGTAGTTAGAAATGAAATAGAGAAAAGAGAGAGAGAAAAGAGAAAAAGATATTAATCGTACATAAAATTTAAATTGTAGGAAAAAGGAAATGATGGAGAACATGTATGATAGTGGGTTGAGCAATTCAGCCGACCAACCGACCGACGATCGTTTCTGTCTTGAAATCCGTTTGAAAATTTGTTGTATCGGTTGGCATGTGACCTAAAATGACAGCACATTTCAAAATCAATGTGTTCGAAATAGGCGTTTTTATAAAATCAGTTCCCATCATTATCTTCGCACCGTTCCCTTTTGTTCTCTGTTGACAGTAGCTTCGAAGTGATCCCGTCCTTATCATCGGTCTTACAATTGTTATATTTGTTAACCGCTATATTTGAATTTAAATTTTTGTTTTAGGAATAAAAGTTCTCAAGTACCATTAAATGATCAGAAATACACAAAATAAGAATAAGTTGAATACTGCTTGTATATATATATATATATATATAAACGAGCTTTGCTGATCGAAAATCCTTAACATATTTCCTATAAAGCTTAAATTTCTATTTCAGATTAATGGCTTTTAAAGTTGTAATAATATATCTGAGAAAAGTTGTATTCCAATGGATGAGTAATGATGCTTGAATGCTCTTACATTTTTTGATAATCGGATCGGCAATCGGATACACAAAGAAGAAGCAGCTACCAATATTATTTTTAGAATTTTTAATATTTCTATTTTCTCAAATCTTAGAGAGAATTAGCATGGAAATGAAAAAGCAACAAGTTTGAAAATCCATGTGTAACTTTACCACTAAAATTCGAAGGAAAGCACCAGGAAGTAATTCATAAATTGGCTTTCCTCAAAATGACAAGTTTTGCTATGCATTGTAGGAACTGAAACAGGTGATGATTGCATTTTCTAATTTGATTCAATTTTGAACTATTGATGAAATAAACACTGAAAAAAATCATACTATCTTCAATTCTCCCATTCGATGGCGTCATTATTTTAATTATGATTGGGTTGAACTTATAAGATTGGTGTAAGTATGAATTTCGGACTTGTAGGTGACTTTGAATTCGAGATTTAGGTTTGAATCCAAACTTGAAATGCTTGAAGTCCATAAATATTTCACCGATTTCTAATAATTAATAGCTCATCTACCAAATTAACTTTGGGAAATATTTGCCGTAGAATAAAAATTTGTTTTGTCCAAATCTAATGCACAATTTTTTCAAAAATCTCTATTATTATTATTGAAGACTGCAAAGGTTTTCGGAATTTAATTTCGAACATTTTAAAGCTAATTTTAAACCTGAGCCACAAATTTAGTCACAAATCTTAAATTTCAATTTTGGTTCAAAAATAATCTTAATGTTGAAATTATTCTACAAATTAGAACAATGTCAACATTAGAATTATTTTTGTTTTAGTCTCATTGAAATATAATTTAGGGTTTTCTCTTCCTGGAATGATTTGCTGTTTTTCATTTTAATTTTTCGTTATAGGATTTTGATCTCATCATGAGCCCATTCCGGGATCTCATAAATGTAATCAACAAAATCCGAAAGATATAGCAAAATATGAAATAACGAATTTGGTTTTCTGGATCCGGGTGAATTCAGGTTTATGGTCATTGAGTAGTGTAGAGGTATTTTGAGGAGAAAACAGGCTTTCCGCTTATTCTATGAGAATTTGAAGTTTTTGGGAAATATCACAGTTAGCTCAGGAATGTTAATCCATAATGGTATTATAGCTGATTGTAGGATATAAAAGTAAGCTCTATTTTAGAACGATATAAGATTATCCTCATCATTTATAAGGTTAACATGAACAATTTCAATGAAATAATTATTTAAATTATTGAAGATATTAGCTTTTTTTTTTTTTTTTTTCATCTGATCTATTTTACATCGAGAATCCTATAATATTCGGGATATTCGACATATTTCGGATATTTCTTTTGTAATAGAAATATTTTAATATTTAAATGTAAGAAAGATTAGGGATAGAAAATCAAATCTTTGAGGTGGCAAAATATTTTAACACTTTTTAAAAAGATTCATCTAAATATATTTATATATATATATGTATATCCATCATCATGTCCATGTCAGTTTTTACTTTTCGGCCGAAATATTTCTTCGTAATAAGAATGGTCGCATATTTTACTTAAAATTATTTGAGATTTTTAAAATTTCTTGCAATATTGTATTTGTTTGGAAACTTTTTCGATTGAAAATTTTCTTTTTCCTTTTTTTTTTTTTTTTTTTTTTTTTGCTTTTGCAATTTTTTTGCAGGTACTTTGGGGAAGATACGTTGTGAAACAATAGTATATATGTAATGGGGAATATTTTGGTGAGTATCGTTCAAATACATCCATATACATCACCCGGATTTCTCATAATTTTTGTTTGGATTACAGCTGTCATCCATACAATTTACAAACTTATCGTCGAAAAGGTTGCACATTCCAGGCAATATCCTTCATTGTTTACACTTGTAAATTTACCCAAAAAATTATGTAAATCTTTTAAAAATCAAATGACTACAAGATATTAAACAGTTTATTCATATTTTTATGTAATTTAACACTTTAATTCGAACTTAAATTCTAAGACTGGAATTGGAAGCATTTTGAAGCCATGGGGTGCAGTTTCAATTCATCAGCGAATGATCGATGACAATGAGATTAAACGACAACGTCATATGAACGATGTTCAAATAAGAGTCAGAACCGACAATCCGGATATTTTGCAGCAAAGGATGCGCATTCTGTCGTTGAATTTCTTCGAATTGAGAGGTTGATTACATTTGTCTTAATTGTTGATTTTTACGGTTAAGTTTGATCAAATATTTGATTGGTTCAAAATGTTTCATATACATATGTGTTTTATCATGCCGGCTTATGCTACGCTGAATGCTAAATTAGTCTCATTATTTTATACTTCAAGCAATTTTTCAATCAAATTTCTCGAATACTGTTCGGTTTTGAGGGATATTTGTGTTTCAAAATTTTTTTTGATAGTATCCCACTTTTAAAGTGTATTTCTAGCTGCGAGGATCACAATTATTCAGTTAAAAATTTCGGAAAATGACGCGTAACTTTGCAGGACGGCTTTATCATTCATTGATCGATCATCATTCATTTAGAAAACTGATACTTCTCGTTTTTTCAAGATGAACTGCAAAATGACTCCCTAACTGCTGTGGATGTATTAAACGCTTTTGTCTGGAAGGCTGAAATGGTGCAGAGAGAACTTAATTGTATTATCGATTTTCTGGATGAATCTTTCGAGCAGGCCCAAAATTTGGATGCAAAATGGAATAACATTTCTGGGAAACCTCCACTGTTTGGTATGCCATTCAGCGTGAAAGGAAACTTTCACGTAAGTCTGATGCCTGTATACTATTCTCTAGTATAATTAAATATACGTTTGATATGAAGACATTCTCCACTTTTTTAGATGAAAGGTTATGATTGCACTGCTGGACTTGCAAAGTTTTTGCATAAGCCAATGGAAAAAGATTGCGCACTGGTCACATTTTTGCGATCACAAGGTGCTATACCATTTGTTTTGACTACCGTCCCACAAGGGTTGATGAGTTTCACTTGTTGCAGTAGTTTGTACGGAGTAACTTTGAATCCACACATGCATTCCAGGTATATCTTGTCATTACATTACAGAATCTCCACTTGTCACTCGGAAAGAAACATGAGTTATTTAGAACAATTGATGAAAGTTACACTTTGTGTCGATAATATAGAAGGCTTCTATTGTTGTATTATTTCGAAATTTTTTGTTCAACACTGCAATTAGATAAATAGAAGTTACTTTGTCCTTATGAAGTAATTGTAATTGATGCTACTTACTACTGTTTAAATCACTCATACTGACATCACGAGACTATTTTAGTTAATGCATATAGCTTATAGTTAATTTCCTGCTGTAATTGTTTCTCTACTGACATTAGCGTCAGCTGAATGACTGAGTGGGAGATTTTGTTGGAGCTTCGGTGAGTTCAGTATTTCACAACCGATTTTCGATTACTGAAACCAACGTTATATTTAGTTTCTCCTCATCTTTTTTTTTTTTTTTTTTTTTCATTATGTTTGGTTTGGTGAAATGTTTTAGTTTCTACGCCTTAAATGATTTCATTTCAGAACACCAGGAGGCTCATCCGGAGGAGAATGTGCACTATTTGCCTCAGGCGGAAGTACATTTGGAACTGGATGTGATTTAGCTGGTAGTATGAGAATTCCAGCAAGTTTTTGCGGTGCTACCACTTTAAAACCATCAGAAGGTCCCACTGTTTTCCAACATTACTATTTTTAATATATCTGTGGTCAAAATATTTGCAAACATTCCCAGAAATAATCTTTTATCTCTCTCTCTCTTTAGGACGTCTAAGGACGAAAAATACGGTGGCCGGAGTTACTGGTAGGAATCGTTTTCCAGTGAGTTGCGGTTTCTTCACCAAAACTGTCGATGAACAAATTTTCTTACTTCGACTCCTGCTAGGATCAGCAGAATACCATGAATTGGTTCCATATCAGCCACTTATTCCTCTGGATGGAAACAAGCTTACTGCTGCAAGCGGTCGTCGTCTTCGCATTGGTTATTTTGTTGAGGATGGTTTTATGAAGCCTGTTCCAGCGTAAGTTACATTTCCGATAACTCCTAACGTCTGTTAATTGTGTATCAAAACGCATTCCGAAACTATTCTTTTGGAAAATATTTACTAAGTGGCGTCTTATCCAAAATTGTTCCGGATTTTACATTTCCGGATTTTACTAGAGGATACACTATTTGCTCTTTTAGGTGTTCGAGAGTTGTTGTGGAAACGGTTGAAAAATTGAAAGCAATTGGGCATGAACTGGTGTTGTTTCGTTTGCCTGATCCGGAACAAGCTGCTTCGCTGTTTTATCGTGGCATTTTACCATATGGTACAGGACAATTACTACAAATATATGCAAATGAAATAATTCCCCCACTCCTTCGTACTTTTATCTTCCTTCTTAAGGTTTGCTCTTTTTTTCCTTTTGCGTCGGTTCAAAGATAAAGAATAAAGTTACACCCTAACATTCAGATATATAAAGGGTGAAATTACACCATGACATTTAGGAAGAATGTTGAGGTTGTTTATATCCTGTAAAATTAGACTAGTATGGTACTGTGATCAAAAAACTGTTACAAATAACTCCCTTTTTAATAAGCATTTATACTGATTACCTAAAGATAAACATAAGCCTTAAACACTCACATTTAAGATGCTACGTAATTAAATCTTTAATTGCAGGTACCCTCTTTTTTGCGCAGTATTGTCAGTTACATTCTGACATTCATCAGTCCACCACTATCGATAATTTCCGGCTCATACGTCAAAAGCCTTGAAGATCTGCGAGTAACACAAAAATTGACTGAACAATACGTAGATAAGGTTTTTTCTTCTAATTTTTCTAAAGTAAATTATATTTTTCTGATGTTTAGCAGCGCAAGGTTTACATTCCAATGGATGCAAAAGGAATGAGGAAGAAAAGTAGACATTCTTACGGAAGCATAAGTAACATCTTTGAAAGCAAGATTGAAGGTGGCTCGAATTAAGTCAATAACTTATAAGATATTCAAAGGTTTTTTTTAACTCATTCAGGAATTCTTTATAATTCATTTTGCAGTTCATAGCGGAATGGAAAACATTCGAGCTGGATGCACTTGTATGTCCAGCATTTACAGGTGATGCTTCTTCATTAGTAAAATATTTTTAGTGACATCACTGCAGTTATTTCAAAAAGTTATTGATGTTTTGGACGAGATAAAATTCCCTACTTTTGCAGTCCCGGCTCTGCCACACGCTTATCCAAGCCGTCTTGGAATTTGCGCTTTTGCGACCGGTTTGTTCAACATGTTGGACTGTCCAGCTGGAATTGTACCTACGGGAACAGTAACCTCGGATGATGATAGATTACTAGCTGATGAAGCTTCCTGGCATACAGGTACTGGTTATGTACTGCTTTCATCCATAGTCAACAGTTGGTTCTTTCGAGGATTATTTCTTCAGATTTAAGAATCGAGTTGTAAAAGAAAATTTGCAGGCATTGACCTCGCACTGAAAATGTTAAGACATGCAGTTCGCGATTCAGCAGGTTTACCCGTGGCTGTTCAAGTAGTTGCCTTACCGTTGAGGGAAGAAAAGTGTTTGTCGGTAATGAAAGAGGTCGAGAAAGTATGGAGAAAGTAGGTAATAAGTATTACAATTGGTTTGGATATTTATGTTTTGGCAATGTAGATGCGGACAAATGATAGCTAATGGATGAATCTTGTACTTCATCTCATTTTATTTTGTAAATGATAAACGTTATACAAATCAGTAATTATTGCAACACATAATGTTTATTGCTGCACTCTACGTAATGATTCAGGACTGATCATTTAAGTTCAAGTTATGGTTTAGATAAAGAAAATAAGAAAGCTATCTCATATCAGAATTCATGTCATTCACCCTAGTACAGGGTTGATAGTCAGGCAAATCTGACCTCAAAGCGCCAATTCCACTTTGAAGGTTTCAGAAAAAAAAAAAAAAAAAAGACCGGTTTATTGAATTTCGTGTTGAAGTTGTTCTGCATAGAGATGAAAGAACTGTAGAAGTGGATGTGAACAGATGGAAAAAGGAGGATTGGAATAGACGTGACAGGAAAGAAAGGAGTAAAGCTTGGCAGTCTTTATAATTTATGGATATCCAGACATTTGTTTCCTTTTACTTTTGATTATGAATCCCTTTGATCATTAATTTCCAATATTGAAATAGATTTAAAACGACCAGGCGATTATTTTTCCTCCCCATTTTTAAATGAATACAAATGTAAAATCACGTATTCAGAAACACATTTGGTAAGCAGTTATCCTATCGGTGACTGTCATCCCAACAATCCAGTGATCTCCCGCATATGTAATTTAATAGATTCCAGAGTATATTTCCATGACTGTTATGGTTTTAAGCTAGGTTGTAAAAAATAAAATCGAATATTTCCGAAAACAATTAATGGATCTTTAGCAGAATTTTACATAATGTAAAATTTAGGTTGGGAGTAATGAAATTTGGAGCAGTGAGTGGAAGTAAAACAAAGTTCGAAAAAAATTGCGCAATAAAATATAATCATTAGTTAAGGAAGTACCAATGGTAAGATGCTGGAACAAAAAAAACAAATTTCCATTAACAGATTGTAAAAATTGTCCAAATAAAACAAATCAATCCACTAATTATTGGAAAGGAAGGAATGGGTTATTAATTAAAGAAATGTGAACAAAAAATACTCTAAACTATTATTAGTTTTCGCATACATCCGACATTTGGTTTCAGAATGGTTTATTAGATCTGAAAGTATTGTTCTAAAAACAAAAACACCTAAAAACAATCCAGAATTGGTAGGATATTTGTGTTTTCCGGAACAAACTATGTTACCTGACCAGTGTTTTCAAAAAATCCAACCAGCATTTACATGGAAAAAAAGAAAAAAAAGACGGTAGCATTCCCAACCGTTGTTGATTTTTGGCTAATTATCTCCCAACCTACCGTTCTTCCGGTGGGGATTTAGCTTGATGTGTGAGAGTTGTGTATGGTGGGAGATGAGATGGGTAACATTGATGAATTCGGTCATTTCTCCGGTTTTCTGGGTTGACTGGGACTTAAGAAATATTTACAAAGGCTTTATTCAAGTTTCCCAGTTGTCGAATTCTCGCATGAACTTGGCCCAGTATGTATGTGGATGAGAAACTTGAGAATAACTATGAAATTAAAGCCAAAGGCTTACTAAATTCCGGCAATTTGATAAGACATTTATAATGAAAATGAAAAATTTGTTATTCAAAGATTTCAGAACCAAGCGTTATTACGGCGCTGTGAGCTGACTTATATGCTATTGATTCGGGAATATACTTCAAACGGCTTAAAAAAATCATTCCACGTGAATCGATGAAGAAATGTTGCCTGATAATTTACAAGCACTGCGGGATAGGAAAAGTAATTGGTCGCTAGCAGAGGATCGACAAGTAAGGCGCAATTTTTTTCCCGGAATTCCTGGAAGATTAATTTTCAAGATGAATCAAGCGATATAATCTGCACACAAAAAGGCAGGAGATCTTGTTTCATTTGCTACTTGCAGCTTTTATGAGTCGGTGCTTTCCATTTAAATAAGTCAGGCTTTTGTTCACCTTACTGGATGAACAATATTTACGATAAGAAAAGATTGATTGTCGAGTAAGTGTTGCGTACAGTGTAAGGTATAAACCGTTGTTTTATTTGTAAAGGACAAATATTTCCAACTATATTTGTTTTTTTTTTTTCTAGCTTTGCGGCGTATTGGAGGAAATTAGGTTTTCGTTAACCTCAAGGATCAATAATATTTCGGATTCAATCCAGGAAAATTCTTTGAAGGTCGCTAATGCTTGTGTACAAGTTTCGAATTTCAACAATCGATTATCCTTATTTGCGGCAGATCAGTTCATTGAAAGTGTCAGTTTGTTCTCGCTTATTTGCATCTGCTTATTGTCTTTATAGATTTGAACCTAGTATTGTCTTCTTTCCTGGAAATGCAAGATTTATTATCCGAAGCGGGTTTTTTTTTTCTTTTTGCATTTTTATGATCTCTTTGTGTAGCAGAAAGTAGCGGAAAATTTGTTCTTAATTCCGTATAAACTTTGGAGTCATCTTTTGAGTGTGGACCAGGCAGTGTGCTAAGGACGGCATGTGATTAATTCATCATTAAACGGAGGAGCTCAGAATCATATTATCACTTTTTATGGTATCCAATGATATGTTTCAGCGTGTGGGAGATGACACGTCGGTTTGCTCTAATCCAACTCTGACTTCCCAAACGGTTAGCTTTCAACACATCTCTTCTTGTTTCGAAATGTATACCTGATTTTTTACTACCAGATTTTCCGACCTATTCATAAATTCAGGTGATCCCAAATAAGCAAACGGAAACAACTGATAATTTACGTCAAGCGGTCTCAATGGGATTAGAGTTGATGCAAACACGTTTCAAGCAAATTGATATACGTCCCGAGGATCTGGATGAAGGCGACGATCCAATTTGCATGCCTGAACCAATTTTCGAACCATATGTGCATTTTTCTATTTTTAATGTTTTTACTATTTTTACTTCTCTTCCTCCTATTTCTTGGTATTGTTAAGTTTTGGTTGGGAACTTTTCCTTTTTCTTATTGTCTGAAATTTGTCTTTTTTTTGCCAGTTTTCCTATAAAGCTTGACGGGAATCTTAGAAAAAGGTGCTTTGAGACGTATACTCAGTAAGTTGCCTCCGTACAAAGCGTCACCTTTATCTTTCAGGATGAAAATCTTTCACGACCATTACCATTCCTGATTGGCAGTTCAGATTGGAATTCTTCATCTTGTGCAGGTTCTTCAAAGGAGTCCGTCGAAACAGCGAAGGTTCCAACTTTATTGCTGATAGTTTTTTGCATTAGGTTAAGTTTCAGGAACTCCTAGTTTATCACATACCTAGTCTGATCCATTACAAGACCATACATGTGATAAGCTAGGAGTTACTGTTAATGTCTGGTCTAGTGCACTACTGGCACGTGTACCTTACTTGGTGTGGTATTCTTAAGAAAGTTCGAATGTGCAGTTTTATTGTTTTCGAGATCAGCAGCATGTTGTAAAATGTCATAAATTTAAGGTAACTGAGGAGATTGTTATCAGTTTACCACCTTTTACCCAACCAAGAATGGCGGAGTGCAGAGGTCCATCTTACTCGGATGCATTGTAAGTAATTTGGTCAGAAAATAGTTCGTGTCATATTTTTTTGTTGTAGTAAGATTCACCAATTTTGATAATTTTTTTTTTTAGCATCATTGCTATATCGAAATGTCAACTAGTTGCATCTGCTCCGTTATTCAATCCATAAACAGTAGCAGTATTAATCTAATTAGAGGGCATGTGCATTTTCATTTGTATAACTTTTATGCTTCATTTAAACGATTTCTTAGGGATGGGAAGCTAGCATGTATAATATCAAACCGAGAGATATCAAATGCCAAAGGTGTTGAGGCCGAAATTGGTGACTATTCAAATCAATATAGTAGCGAGGCTTGTACGCCTCAGGTATTTCATTTATTCCAATTTTAGAATGTTCGCAGACTTTGTAGTAAAAGCACATGATTTTTTTTTGTGACTTTCGTCTCCATCCAAGAAGGAAAAGACCAAAAACTTGTTTTAGTCAGTAACAAAAAGTTTTTTAATTTATTCAGGAAGTGGTGGCTACGTCCAGTTCACAGGCTTCTTTGCTGAAAGAACAAGAAATTGAAAACACAGCAGACTTCATATTTGATTTGTCAAGGAATGTGGCATCGCGGCGTATGTTTTGTTTGTACATTTTTCTTCAGCATAGATATGTTCGATATTTCTGCTGTCTTTATATATTTTATGTATTTTGTGTAATCCTGTCTTCAGATTCTGAAGTACCCGTAATATCTCGAAACACTGAAGTGTCAGTGGGACACCCCGACTCCGAAGCATCTCACGATCCTTCTGATCTGGGAACATCTTCGAGGCTTCTGGAATCGGAAATTCCAGTTAAAAGAATATCGATTGCTAGTGCAATGAAAGATCAAGCAGAGAGAAAAACCATTGAAGTATATTCCTACATCAAACATTATATCTCTTTATTTATGTGATGATAAGAAAAACTTTCTGTGGTTGCACTTCACGTCTAAGAACATTTTATGTTTATCTTTTCCGACTGATGTATTTACAATTAAAAAGCTAACGATGGCAATTTCCATAAAATCGTTTTTTTTTTCTTTTTTTGGAGGGCGCATCAAATGCTATGGGTAAATTGTTTGTCGACAGCAGCTCCGATGAAGATGATCTTTTCAGTGATCTAAAAAATACGGTGCGTTATTTCTGTAATAAAATGACAAAGGTTTCTTGGAAATTTTGAAACATTATGCAAATTTGATATTTTCTGGATTTTATAGAGTACAGAAGCAAAGCGGCATATTTCTACTTATTCAAATGATCCTCCAATCATTTCATTCTCTGAGCGGAACAAAACTGACTTACAAACGGGTGTGGATATGCGTAGTCCAGATGTGTTTGCTGATGTATCGAAACCAGTGAGCATTTGCGTTTAAATAGAACTTTTATACATTAGAAAAATTAGAGTATTAACAGAGGTTGCATTTTTCTGATTTGAATAAATGTTAGTGGAGGTACTGAGCTGGGTTTCTCACACGTCAGTACATGTACGTTCCAGATAGCAGAAATGCAATAGACGAACAAAATGAAATGAATGTTGAATGATTAATAATATCTTCGAATGTTTTCAGAAAAATTCGTTGAAAGCAGCGGGTTACATCTTTGTAAATGATGCGAAGACTTCTAGTACATTCCGGAATAAACTAGAGGGTATACTTTCAAAGGAAATTATGTCAAATACGATAAATGACATGGAAAAACGTCAAGGGGAAGAAATTGCAGAAGAGAAGATAAAGGATGATGAAACCAACAGTCTTTTGCCTTCTCTTGCAAAGGTATAGTGAGGCTAAAAATTACTTTTCCAGTGTCAGTTTTCCTTGCTGATAACTACAAGTAAGTTCATCATTGTTTCCAGCTGCGAGCCAAGGGACCGCCTCGACGCTCACCATCACGCTTGTTGCAACATTCTGACAAAAGGGATGAGAAGGATGCAGTAAGGTCGATCCATGCTTCCTTAGTTATAAGGGCAAGTGCAGAAGATAATCGAACTGTTAGGGAAGAAGCTGAAGCATGTAAAGAACGACAAGATTGTCAGCTGAAAATCGATCCCAGAAGGAGTATTGTTGAGAATGTAAACAGTGTGAAGCAGAGAAGCGATATCAGTTCTATATTTTCTTCTGATTCTGACGATGATATTTTCTCAACTTTTTCCAGCAAGTCTAAAACTAATGCACTTGTTTCAAAGTCACACGTCGGGAACGACGATGTACAGTCACTGCCATTCTCTAGGGAACGTTCTTCGATCACATCAGTAGGCCAAACGCAGATCCCTAAAACTGACTTTAAATTGAAGAATTTGTTTGACTCAGATGATGAAGATATTTTTGCTAGCACCATTTCAGTAAAGAAACAGGAACAAGAGTCTATTAGAGATAAAGAAAACGTTTTGAGGAAAGTGATTCAAGAACCAATCATTTCAAAAAAGGACGAGTCAGTTCTAGAAAAAAAGGAAATAGTTGCGAAAAGTCCGAGTACTTCAAAACCGAGAAGAGTAGACATTTTTGGTGATGATTCTGATGTTGATCTTTTCAGCTGACGATTTCCGTCCTTTGTCAGATTTACCGATCGTTCAATGCTTCACGTAATTCAGTGTATTGTCTCATGTCAGATGATAACCTGATAGCTTTTTTTTTGTTCCAATAGTTTTCGATTAAATGCTATATCAAAGAGCTACAATGAGTTGAATCTATTTTATTATTTAAATACTGGTAACTACTCTCGCTTTGATTCACTTCGTTACCAATGTATGCAGAGTAACCCCATGACGATAATAGTATCAGTCGTTCAACTAGGCCGCGACCTCTAGAATTAAAAGTAGGTCCACACACAAAGAAGCTGTCATTCCAAGTAAAAGGGTTAGTTCCGGGATCAGCTTAGAAGAGGGGAGTAGCTGTTCCGAAAAGAAAATTGAATACTTCAGCACTGAGAACAATGGGCGTTTCTGTGACATTCGTTTCTGTCTTTTTTTTTCCAGCGGTTTTGGTATTATACATGGCTCGAATTATAATTTCACTTGTTCATGTCAGTTGTGAATGTATGTTTTTGCCTGTCTAATCTTACATTTGAATTCTACCATTTCTAATCTCTCCTGAATATTTTACCATATATTGTGAATAAAACAAAAACAAAAAAAAAAAAAAAAAACAAATTTAACATGCAGGTTTCAACTGCAGCATACAACATGGTGAGAGACAAAAGGCCTAGGGCAGAACTGTTCGTTACAATATAAGAAAAAGATAAGGAAAAAAAAAATGAAGGACTGTTTCATTTTTGAAAGCTAGTTCTCTGTATGATGATGAGCACAGGAATACAATTTATGTGGAGTATTAAACACGGCAGTGATGTTATGGGTATGAAAGGAGTCTGATCACGATCAAAGAGGTAGGAATAACTTGGGCAGTACGTTGAAAGTAATACAGTCGTAGCGGACAATGTTCGACGAAAAGGCGTGTACTACTTTGATATGAATCCGAATTTAAAACCAAGAGGGATTTCCTCTCCTGGACTATTGAAGTCTTCGCAAATAAAGTTGGACAGGGCAAATCTAAAATTCATGTGTAACAGACGAATAGAAAGTCAAACATATATCCCATCCGTAATCCATGAGATATTCGACGTTATAACGGGATGGTACCACGGTTACACACCGTGACCAGTAATTGGAGGAGTTCTACAATGACTTACAAAGCGGGAGGTAGGGAGTGAAAATTCCTGCAAAGGATGAGAGGTAATAAAGAAATCTTTTTTTTGGAACTCTGCCCGTTTCGAAACATCGTTTTCCCCAGTCAAAAAGTTTCATGCAGTGTCATGTAGAACAGCAACAACGTGGTACTGAAAGAACTCTGGAAAGGTGGTGACCACACGGGACAAAATATACAAATAGGATGAAGTCGTCGTATAGCTGCTACTAAAAGACAAAATCTGAGCCAGTATTCTGATCGGATAGACTTAATAATACACAATAGTCTCTCTAAAAAAAAGTACCCTAAATTGGTCGTAACATCCTGCACTTGTTCATATGTCTTATGGAATTATACATCAAAAAAAAAGCTGGAATTCGATTTCTACATTTCAGAACTAGAAGCTCAGTCTAAATTATGTTTTTCGTTAAATTTTAGCAATTCTGCAGAAATTTAAATTTAACGAAAACAAAACTCTACTACAGTATAACTGAAGCTGTAAAGCTTCATTGAGACACCGGTCCAGAATTCATTCGCTCTGGTTTCAGCGGTGCAATGCGCGTTACGAATCAAAGAACCAACCACCCTGCTGTCTGATCCAAAGTTGAATAAAAGATAAACAAAATAACCGAGTCAATGTTCACCAGAAAGATGAATAACATAACGAAAAAGAAGACGAAAACGAAAAAAAAAAAACAAGTTCTCGGAGCGTATGCACCTATTCGAAGAAAATAAATCCTTCGAGTTTCTCGAAAACTATTAGAGATTTAGTGACAAAAACTACTACCTTTAGTGGATCGTTTGGCTTTGCTAGAACTTTTTCTGAAATAATCTGAGGTTGTTCTTTAAAGCAAAAGATTGTAGAATGGATACGAACTTCATTTTAGCTACTCTTCAATGAAGATTGAAACCCCTATTTCAGTTGAAAAAAGGGAAAGACACCAGAGCTAAGTAGCAAATGGAATGAAACATGGGCGCACACATATATCCACACGAAGGAACATACGCACGTGTGGGAAAAAGATTTGCGGTTTGCTATTCTGACAAAAATTTTAGCTAATAAGTTATCTAGGTACAATCAACTAAATGGATAAAATACAACTCATTTTAATACAATATGAGAAAAAAATTTAAAAAAAAGAGCTAATGCGAAGAGCTCCAGTTACGGATCATTCCATCAACTTCATACGGCAACTGCGTACGATCCCATTTATCACGGAATGTCTCAATAATCTCCGAAATCCTAGCAGCAAAAAGTTCCAGATCCACCAACGGCCAACCACGACTTTTATTCACAGCCTGAATTGATTTCTTACTAGATTGTACCAAAGAAATGAACCGAAACAGGAAGAGTTTAATGCAGCATGATTACGAAAATTTGTATTAACTATGCGTTTTTTGGAAACTTTTTATCCCCGAAAACATTTACTCAATTACTTCCATTTATTAAAAACTTACCATATGAACTACTCCATCGAGTTTATTGAGATTGATTTCAAGACTTCTGCTTCCTTTAATGGTACCCGTTTCACGGTTTGAACTTGAATTACTCTGGAATGAAATACTTTTCGAATAACTCATTCCATTTTAAAATATAGCAATACTTATAGCAAAGATCTGACGTCACATGTTTCTACCATCTCATTATCAAAGTGGAATCCCTTTAAACTAGTCTAGCACTCTTAAAGTACTGTCTTCTTCTGCATCAGACAACAGAAATTCATTGAATTCTATGATTAATTATATTACATGGCTATACTTCAAACAGATTTACATTAATGAAAATTTATATTAGGGATAAATCCACTGGGTTGGGATATGAGATTAAAGACCAGAAATATGGAATGATTACAAAGAATAAAAAGTGGATTAGGATGAATAAAGTACTGTAACATTTTAGGAAATCTGATAAAATTGATACTAACAGTATCCAGACAACGCCCATTTTCGAAATCCTTGTCATCATCCGTTATAGGCTGGTCTCCTTCACTTAGGATACCATCTTCAACATCAATACCTTCTGTCTGACTACTGAAGAATATACGGATTATGAAACTATTTCTTTAATAAAAAGCAGAACTACCAATTAAAAATTTTTTTAATAGAAAGCCAAATAAACAATTAAAAAATTCAAAACACAATTTTGGACCAAACCAACCAATTAAATGCTGTGAAAAAGAATTTTCTAAAAAAAAACAGCAAAAACAACAACTAAGTACTCTGTTAATTCGATTCCTAAAGAAACAAAAATTTTCAACAAATACTAACCTCAAATTGGGGTGGCTCGCACGGCACTTTTTAAGTGATTTCTTGATACAACGTCGTTTCCGAGACAATCTACAAGTGTGCACTCCGCGTCGTTTGATGCCGGTTTTTTTCAATTCCTGCAGAAAAAAAAAAACAAAAATTAAATCCATTATGCTTCAACATATTGATCCTGTTTTTTACAGCATACACTCTGTTTCAATATTTTGGGAAATTATTTCTGTTTATAATTATTTGATGTTTTTAATATTTCGATTTTCCTGGCATGATGTAGATGTTTTGAAAAAAATGACTTCTGGCGCATCCGTTTCTAGTTGATCGTTCTTTACATGGACTTCACAGTTATTAGCTACATGTCCATTCGGTTGCTCCCCATGATCGCCCTCATCACTCTCATCATCCACTTTGATGCCATTTTCTTTCAACATCCTTTTAACATCCTAAAAAGTTAAATTAGGTATAAAACTATTTTAAAAGCTTCTCATTATCTTTATGCTTCAAAACTGTGATAAAGCCGGGATTCCCAGGGTACCAATTCTGTTTCCTACCGCTTTCTTACTTTAACACCAAGGGATCTCATTTAGATTCAAGCATGTCGAAGTCCCGATTCTCAGGGTACTGTAATTGCTTTACCTCCAGGCGTTTCAAGAACTTGGAATCCAGTTCCAAAACTGCCCGCTGACCCATATCCAACAATACCTTTGCCATAATACGAATCTGACGTCCTAAAATATTATACATATAAAATTTAAATACTTCTATATCATACTTCGGATATTCTAGAAAAAAAGTGGTTTGTGCAGAAAATGGAAAACTGCCTACAACTTATAGTGAGAAAAATGAAATTCTTATACTTTCAGAATCAAAAAATATATTAATAAGAAAGGAGGTAATATTTTGTTAAAAAACATCTTTTTGCTAAATATAACCTTCATAATCAGTTACTGGATTATATTCCACTGCATTTCGATGGATAAGTCGGAAATCGTTGAGGAATTCATCGGGTGTCTTATAGCCGGATGCTTTTGAAAACATAGTACCAAGATCCATAGGATTTTTAATGTGTGTATAATAATCGGGTACATCTACAGGATCTACTGGTTGTACGAATGCACTGAACCGACGATCGCGGATTAAACGAGCTGGGAAAAGAAATATTATAATATTTGTGGCGAAAAAAATAAATATACATAGTTACAAATGAGAAGATGAATAGACAAATAGCATAGCTTCATAACTTATAGAAATGCTGCAACTAACCAATAGTTTCTTCGTAATGAAGGATAACTTCCAAATGATACTGGTCATAAAGTTTCTTTAGTTCTTTAATCTCATCACTGCTGAGTCGGTTTGACGGTTGGACTATATCAGCTTTTGGAAGTGCAGGGTAATCATCGACTAAAATACAGCCAATAAGATGGATTTCTTAGTATCTCAAAACAGAGTCTTACAAACAAAACAGAGTTTCTAGGGAGAAATACTACCTTAACATAGGACGATATTAATCATTTAGTCCGCTTTCTGAAAGATATACTGATGTTATGGAATCTGGTAGATGCTTTATCTAAGACAGAGTTATATATCTCTTATGTGAACTACTAATCAAAAGTTCGATGGACCTGAATTATAATTCAACAAAAAAAATATGAAACACAAATCTAGTTTTTTTAAACATATGCAAAAAATAACAATCTTCAAAGATTTAAAAAATAATAAATTACCGTTAAATGTTATGGGTGGAGTACAAGCTGGATCGACAATAACGTGACGAAAATAGGCTTCAAGTCGATCAGCTGGAGGTGGAGTTATTTCCATTGAATCTTGAGAACGAAAAACTAATTGAATCTGTAATGGTTCATTACCATTTTTATATGGCATACGAACAACACAAAGCCCAATCATAGCGTAACTAAACGTGCTTCATTTTCATGAATGAATACTGTGAGCCAACATTCGGTTAGTCATCGAAACTGTTAGTTTGACGTTTTGAAATGAATAGGCTTCTTGCACTGCATGATCTGATGTAGTATAACATGGAAGATCAGTGCCTTATCCTTACTTTGGATTTAACTCTTTTTTGAAAACTTTCATGGAAGAACGACATGATGTGAACCTACCTCGGCAGGTAATTCCGAATAACTACACTCTGCTGTCGAAAGAAGAAGGATGGAGGTGAAACCCGTAAATGAACTGACAGCAGATAAAAGCTGAAAAAGGTTCAGGTAATCGTAGACAAGATGTGTGTCATTATAGCCAGAGCGGTTACTTCATAACGACTAATTTATATAACTGAAAAAGAGAGATTATCATTAAAAAAAAATACCAGATTCCAAACTGATGAAGGTACTGATGAATACCATCTGTCAATAGAAGGAATCAACAGCAAACAGGGTGTCCCGCTTGATGAAGCTCGAATAGCTGATTGTACACAATGAGAAAAACGCTCCTCTGGTGACCCTACAAAAAAAGGATAACAAATGACTTAAACATGTTGAGAAAAAAGAGAAAATAACTCTAAGAAAAAATAATAGTAAAAATAACCGTAAGAAAAGAGGTTGGCCATTGAAAGTGAAAATACCGGAAGATGATCCAGATGATTTATGATAACAGGTAAGATATACGACGTTTGACCTATATTACTGGAGGAACCGCACAGCAGTAAACGAGCTGAAATAATTTTTAGAGGAAATTACGAAATTAAGAAGTACTTTAGCAGCTAGTTGAAATCTTCAGCAGCGGAATCCAACTTCAGTACTCTATCGTCGTGTGGCAATAGGCTGGAGAGTATTGAAACAGGAAAGGAAATATTTTTTAGACCTCAGAACAAGCTCAAAAAACAATGTATGCTGAGCTGGTTAGCCAACGTTAAGCAAACCCAAATTACTCACAATCTAAACTATAGAGGAATTATGAGTATTAGTTCAATTGCCAGTATCCTGAGCTTTTCATCAGATTCATAATGTAGACAATTTGACATGCAAGTAAATCAATTAAAAAACAGTCTAATCGTAACAAAATTTCTTCACAAATACGATCTTTATCGTTAACAGTGCAACCAAACGCACCAGACGGTATGGCAGGACTTGAATATACTGTTTTTAGGATTCGCTCGATATCACCCAACTCTCGACCGCTGTCAACTATATCGTGATAACCTTTAGGAATGCGGCGACATATTAAAGCAATCACATGTTCTAATAGAATCTTGAGTCTGTCGTCCAAAATCCGCGAGGGAATTGTAAAATCTGAAAACCCAAAACTGGAGTAATCCCGCAGTGCCTAACAAGCATTTCAAACATTTAAGTTAATGGTCAAAACCTAAACAAAGTTTAAAAGAAATAAACCCATACCTCTTCGACCAGCTGGTACAATGCGCCGCATAGCAATATCAAAATCTTTTTTCTCTACTTTTAGTGATTTAGGATCGATGTAAACCTTTTCTTTGGATGAATAGATTTGAGGGAATTGAGATCGAAGTGCGGTAAGAACTGCTTCCGTACAAAGCGACTGAATTACATGATGTAAGTTAGATTATTGGACATACTAAGATTCGCAGTCAACTGTTTTCAGACATCAAAGAATGAGAGAAACATAAAAAGCGAGTTTTATTCTGCTTAACTGAACCTTCAAGTCGGCGCCACAATATCCAGACGTGCGCTCAGAAAGCCATTTGAAAATGTTCTCCGATGGCCGATTAATACCCCAAGACGACGTGTGAATTTTTAAAATTTCCAATCTAGCATTCTTATGAGGCAAACTAAAAAAAGATCAATGTGAACCATCATAAAAAGAAAAAAGTAGCATTAGATTAAAGACTTAAATAATCTTACAATTTTCTTAAGAACTCGAGAACAACGAAGGAACAAACCGGAAGCTTAATTCTCGATCGAATCGACCAGGACGTCTCAAAGCAGGATCGATTGCATCCAGCCTATTCGTTGCTCCGATTACAACAACCTTAGAAAATATATTCCCTAAGGTATGATGAAAGTACGGCAAGGGGTTGAATAAAATGTACATGTTCACGTCAAGATATAGAAAAAAGCAGTAAATACCTCGCATCGACTGTCCAATCCATCCATAAGTGCCAGCAAAGTTGAAACGATGGAGCTATGAATTTGATCCTGCCTTGAACTTCGAACAGGGGCCAAACCATCAATTTCATCAAAAAATATTATAGATGGACGCATTATGAAAGCCTGTTCGAAAAGGGCTCTAAAATACAAAGCTCTCAGCTAATAACACTACATAAGAAAACAGTTTTATTTCATTTTCATTTTCAAACACGATATACCAGAAACTAATGTTAAAGCGCATGTGATAAAAATGGAAATTGTACCTATTATAATCTCACAATATAAAACTACAGGAAATACGTCTCGAACGGATAGCAGGAAATGCAAGAAATTAATTAATGTAAACTAGTTAATGTGAATGAAAAACTAACCTTAACTGTCGTTCAGACTCGCCTACCCATTTACTTAAAATATCAGCCCCTTTACGCATGAAAAATGCTACTTTTTTATCACCCTCGCTGCATGAGTTGGCCAACGCACGTGCTACAAGCGTCTTCCCCGTACCTAAAAATGTTCACTGTAATGGTAACTCATTTTTGAAGAGGAAACCTGAGATTTTTTCTTAATGACAACGAAATATTATGAGATACACCTTAAAGACATCGAAAACTTAAATAACTGCGCGAATGATAAACTGAAGAATGAAATATTTCCATGTCAAAGAACTTTCGTAGCTACTTTGATAGCACTCCTAGATCCGTGACTCCATCGATTTGCAATGTATCACGCATTACTAAGTATTAAAACATAAATATTAGCATCCGGAGGTTACTGGCTTGATGACATGGTCAATTCATAAAAAGAAACAAACCCGGTGGTCCATAAAAAAGAACTCCTTTCGGTGGCTGAATACTGAATTGAGAAAAAATTTCACCGTACAATAATGGGAAGAGAACTACTTCTTTTAAAGACTGTATGTGACAATCCAAACCACCAATTTTGCTAAAATCAATGCTGCGATCAATATGCATGGGATCAATATCTGACCCGGAAATATTAGCTGCTCCAGCTTTGCGACGGATTAATTCCCGTACGCCAATTGTATATGAGAGATCATCGTCTGAAAAAAAAAAGTCTCTATTATAAGGGATACAAAGTTTTCATCGTAACATTCCTTTTTCCCACAATTTTCGCACTGCTGGATGATGTAGGTTTACAAACTGCTATTGTAGAAGTTGCGGCTTCAATAAAAAAATCTATGTTTGGAACGAACACAAAAAAATATTTAGCTAAAACTTACTGTTGACTGGACGCAACTGAGCTCTAGCCTTATTCATTCTTCGCAGACGGTGACATTCGAATCGAGCATCCCCATTAGCTTGCATGGCACCTTCAGATGAAGTAGAGGATGAATCCGAATCGCTTCTACCGAAGAGCCGTTTTCTATAAAGCACGCAAAATCCATATAATGCTTCAAAGTTTAAAAAATACCAGCACGATAGAGATATGAAATAAAATAAAACATTTTCAGTTGAGAAGCATCTCCATAAGAACATCAGAAATGTGATACCGATGAATATGCCGTCGTGATCCTGATCCTGATCCTCCCAGATCATTATTCGACAATTCACGTCGAAGAGCATATGTACGAGTCGGTTGAGCACGCGGTTCAATACAAAAACGTGCCACTGGATTGATATGTGTCCTTAACGCATAATGTCGTGGCTCATTTTCATCCGATTCATCATCTTCCTATAACATAATTGAAAAATTTGTTGAAGTCAATATAAAATTATGTTCATTCTAGATCAGTACTTTTATCTTGAATATATTCTATATTTCCCTTCTTTTCATATTTCTTTCTCACGCAACACTAACACCATACAGAACTATTTCAAAAAATTTTTCAATTATAGGAAAGAATATCAAAGGAATGGATGTTGTTTCCAACATTATTTAAATCGAGCTGCAATTTCACTATTCTTTTCGACAATTTAGAAATTTTTTCGATTGGTTTTACGTAAATGCTGCGCGAGAAAAAGATATCTGCTATGAGTTATCCACTCCAATGGCGTTTCGGCATTTACAAACACACATTCAAAATCGTATGTGTACGGCACACAAAAAATTAAATAAGGAAATGAAGAAATTTCGACTTACTTCTGGAGCACCATTTCTTCGATCTTCCTCACCATCTTCCGAATCTTCTTTTTTAGGCTGTCGCCTACGAAGTGAACTGTAAATGAAACGTAACTAATGAACGAAAAAACCCGATGAAATCCACTGTTAGGTTTTCCTCGATGCTGTTAAGGAACAACTGAAAGAAATCAGAGAATTTGGACAACACAAATTGAGGAAGTACCGTATAGTCCGTGTCAATACGTCCGTAGTGATGAATACCACTTTCTAATTTAACTCATAGATATTGTAATTCTCGTAATCGTCTACTTTCAAATACTTTTCTGTACTACAATCGCATCGGGTAAATGCTTTCATTTTTTCAACCTACCACTCCAAATCTGCAGAACAAATACATTTCGACATACTTGCATGCCACAGCATTTTTGGCCTTTTTTTGGGCAACCAGTGTAGCCTGCTTCTTTGCCTGATGTCGCTGCTTCACGCTTTCGTACATGTTTGGTTCTACAACTTCTTGTTTAGTGGCAGATGCAACTGCTGAATTTGACAGTACAGGACGTGCATCTTCGGCTGTTGAATCTGAAGCCGGAGAATTGATCTCCTCGTCAACTGGAGATGATGGTTTCGATCTGCAATATAGATTTTGTTTGAAAGTATTCATTTTTTGAAGAATTCCCCAATTTCAAGATCCTATTCCACTTCCTTTTTAAGTAAAAACAGCAGGTATATCACTTCAAAAAAAAAAAAAAAAAATCAACCACCATCGCTCTTCGTGCTACAGATCGGAAAATTCTAAATGAATTTTTCCTCGCTGCAAAATCACCTACGTTGCCTTGAAAATTCAATTTCTGTATTACATATATCAATATTAAACAGAACATTATTACAGGTCAAATTTTTTTTAACTCGTGGTCATCTTCCCAAACGCAACACACCAGTACTTAACTCTATCAACATTACGCCACCCCCACATTGCGTTTTGTAAACCATGCATACTATTTCTATTTAAAAAAATGAAGATCTTAATCATTTGAGTGCCTTAAATGAAAGGAAGATCCAAAATTTCTTGTGGAAAAATAAAGAAAAATGATTTAAATGAATTGCAAATTTTATTAAATCTTGTGTGGCAAAAAGACCACACAGAAGAAACATGGCGCACGTATGTGATGTACACAGTAGAAATGTTAGGTCTTGAATAAAAGAGATTCACTGAGGACAGGAAAACTGGAATAGCTATGCAGTGTACAATAAACAACAGAGTTATTTAATAACTGTTAGATGACTCCTCTGAACTTCTCAAACTAGAATTTAAAGGACATAAGTATCGTTAATACTTAGTTTCCAACTTGCAAGTTCTTTTGATTTCCATGGTTTACTTACAAATAAGTTCACTTACGAATTATCAAGAAGTCAACTCTTCGGGAACAGCTCACTTCACATACTTCATGTCTTTGAGAGCTCCTTATCACATCACATCCACTACTAACCAAATCATTTTGAGAAAATGACGTACCTCGATTTTTTCCGGATTTTTGAATGCATCACACAGTCTTCGAAATCATCATCAACATCGCTCTGTCCATTCGTAGAAACTCCGTACGTATCAACGTAGATCCTATCTTTCGACCTAGTCGAATAACGGAACGTATGAGGTAGCATGTATGAACTATTTATCTGAAAACACTAAAATACATGACGTTCACCGCTAATATTTTATCACTCGTCAAAATGAAAATACAACTAGACGATCCGCCCACTTTTCACGGACCTTGAAACACATACCACAATGCAGCTGCATGAGAAATACGAATTGGAACCTCACACTTTCTCATCTTTCCTTCGTTCACAAAAAGAAAAAAAAAAAAAAAAAACCATTTATAGAAGGCTTTTTCCCTGACATTATTTTAGATAAAATTATCGTTCCATACCATTTCTCCAAAGAGAGAAACTCGTTCATGATGTTTCCTAAGCAGGTTTTTGTGAAATATCTCTTCTCACTCCTAGAAAGACCCTTCTATGATATGAAATGAGGGATCTTTCTATTTTACCTCTTTAGACATTTTTTATGGAATCCTACTAGAAAAGGAGAGAAAGGCACTTATCCATTTTACCTCAGAACGCCTTTTTTTTTTTGAAATCCTCTGAAATGATGGAATTTGACACCAACAAACAAACAAGGAAACTGGGACATACTGGATCCCGCGATCTATTGGCTCGGTCGACCAGAGAGCGTAACAGTGAATCCCCCGTCGAATTACCAAGAAGAAAATTCTCATCCAGGCTCATATAAATTGCTTGTCTCTCTCGGGAGGAACGTCGTGGAAACTGTACCGATCCATCTCGGTAACCATATTCTCCACGCCTTGATGACATCTACACCACTACACTCTCTGTTTCTACAAACGAACACGTTTCAGATAAATTATCCACTATTATGCGAAACAATATATACTGGGATAATCTGAAGAGCTACTTGAAAAAATCCGGTAAATCATTTGGATAACTCCTCCAGAAGTTATTCCAAGCTAATGCATATCAATTCTTAGTATTCATTTCGCTACTATGTGATCACTTGATTATTTTAAATCATTCGGTCAGTTTACAACTTTTACATGTAAATTCTCTAAGAGTCAAATAAAACTTTTGCAATGGTTCGGAATCAAAAGCATGATCACAACAACATGAAATACACCTAAGATCATACGACGAATAGCTATATCTAATAATTTACATCGCCTAATGATTGACGTGTAATAGGTGCACTTCAAATTCTCAAACTATAGCTTTTTTCTTCCTTTTGATTTTATCTAAACCTATACTAGAAAAATGTCTTTTGCAATAGAATTTTAAAGGTCATATATGAAGTAGGGATGATGATGATGATGATGATGATGAGTTCTTTTTTTTTTAACCTCTAACCCCTCACATAAATCTCTCTCATCCTGCATTTCTCAATATTTCATCTCTTTTTCTCTTGCATCTCTTCTCTCTCCAACAAAACCATACTAACACTAATTACCTATCGATCCACACTTACATACACATACACATACACACACACACATACATTAAATAAAGGTAACTTTATAATAAATTTAAAAAAAGGGTTCAAATTTCTCATCCCAAATAAATTATTGTCAATCTTGATTAATTATGCCAAAATAATCCAAATGACAAAATGCAAAAAAAAATCCATACGACAATAAATGACACCTTTTACTAAATGTATATCATCTTGCTGTGCAACACTGACAATCCATTGATTGAAATTTATGAAATAGGTTTGTATCAGCGGTGATAATTTTTAAGATTTATGTGGTCAAGTTCCTTTTTCATTTTTTCTTTTTCTTTTTTTTTTTTTCTTTTGGTACTTTATTATCTTTATGTTATGATTTATCTAATCAAGAAGTCTAATTTAGCTATTTAAGATTAGAAATGAAGCTACAAATCTCTACTCATTGCGAACATTCAAAAAATTAACATTTGAATTAAAATAAATTTTAAACTAAGATTTGAAGTTATAGTGAATTTTAAATAGAAATCTTGCTCAAATTAAATTTAAAATTAACGTTACGAATTGAGGAAAAATCCACCCACGCTTAATATAGCTATGCAATTGATGTCACGAGCGATAACAGTAACTGTCATAGGATTAGGCGGAATAACTTTCCGTAAATGCTTTTACGGAATTTGTATATACCGCGTACTTTTGCCATATTCCTTTTCTTTAGCACTCGTGAGAAATATCAGATCGTAATTTTCGGAAAACACAAACTGTTCCGTATGGATGCCTGGTACTAAAATCGAGTTTTTTTTATAGTCATTAAGCTTGATTCTGTCTTATTGCCGCTATCATAATATGTCTGAATACAATCACGGTATTAATTTATTGACCTATGAATGGCAATTAGTATGTGTTAATACAACTTAATGATAACTTTGAGTATCAAAGAAGAAAGAAGGTGAATCATTTGTGATTAAAAATTCTTGACGATTAACATAGAGGACGTTTCAGAATATCCCAATTCAGCATTTAACAGTATCACCTTGAAGTGTTGAATGGAATAAATAAATATAAAAAGTTGGAATCGAAAAAAAAAAAAACACACACAACTTGCGTGAATAAGAAGACTCCTAAATCCTTTGCAACGTTGCAGTACAAGTCGAAAATCAGATCCAGTAACTTTTGTATACTGAAAACTGAAGGGAAATCTTTAATGCATCTATTGTCATGTATTGATGGAATGGACAGATGACCATTGCAGAGAGTGGAGGGAAAGGTGAAGAGAAAAACAAAGCACCAAACTCTCTCTATGTTTACAAGAGAGTAAGCAGGAGAGGTTAGGGGTTATTCGTGCTTTGAATATTGATACACTATAACCTTTTCATACTGTTGATCTTTCCACTTTTGACTCTTATTCGTTGACTCAAGACGCCGTTTTTTTCTTGTTCTACTTCAACATGTAACATATTTATGGCACCAAGAATTCTTCTATATCAATTCCATTCAATTATTCAATTATTAATTCCAACGCATCAAAAAGCAGAGATAACCACTACTTGAACGCTATTTTAACCTTTTCCAGTAGAAGTTTCCATCAAAATGCACAATGAAAAAATTTCCCCCTCTCGTATTCTCCTCAAAGCCAATTGAAGATAGGTAATATAATGAATAATATGTAAATCACACGTAGAATGTTATGCGTCTCTCGTAATCCAATGTCCAATCAGCAAAGCTCCTAAGGATGTTGTTGATGGATATAAAAAAAATGCAATTCAACTGTTTATTACGCAATTTTGCCACAGTTTACTCCTACTTCACCGTCGTCGGCACAAAAGAGAATTCCTCTATAATGTTGATAATGTACCAAAACACTCAATAATATGAAAAAAAATTTGACAGCTCAAAATGATATCACTCATCAAAGTTTTTAATACAATAAAAGGCACCTCAACTAATTCTGCATACACAATAGAGGTAATGGAACCTTACGTTTCAACTATATTGCTTTCCATTTTAATCAAACGACAGCGGACATTGTTAACAGAACACAAATTTTCAATATAAAGTAATCCCATATCTTCGGCAAGATTTAAAAAAAAGGTTACTGTTGCATAATGAGATTCATCTGATGGTTGAAAAGACAATAAAGAAGAAGCGCAACTATCCGAGTCCTATAATTAGAAATTAAACTGCCTAATTATTTCGCAGATTCCTCTTCTATAAATTTGATCAAGTCGGCACGCTCTTGAGGTTTCTTCAGGCCCGCAAATACCATCTTTGTTCCCGGAATATATTTTTTCGGATCTAATAAATATTCAAATAACGTTTCACGTGTCCAAACCACACCCTGAAATATATACATCAATGATGAACACCAAAATCAAGATCGCTTTTAAAAACACCATGTTACAACTGACAAACAGATGGACGAAAGAATAGTAAACTACAAAAATCTTATACTTCTCACCCGAAATATATTCCGTTCAATTTTTATTAAGCAGTACACAGAGAGGTAAATTAGAAATATCGAAGACGGTAGAAAAATTGCACACTCCAGCGACAATTCAAACAGTTTTGTTATGACAGTTTAAAGAATTGAAAAAGAAAAAAAAATGCAAATTTGGAGCAGCAAATTTTTTCCAAGCGAATATGCAATTAAATTTATGGATGCAGCAAATTATGTGGAATAAGTTAACCAAAATTACAGCCGCCAGACGTTAAGGAATAAAGATACGGACTTAACTTGCGGTCTCCGCGGAAAAACGACCATGGTTGAAATTTTATGCATTAGGAACAGGCTGGATAACTATAACTACTTTACAGCAATAATAAACCTTGGAAGTTGATGCAATGACTCTACCCTTCCAACCTTATCTCACAGAAACAACTAAACTATGTAAATCTTTTGGTGTAGTTGTTCATCATGGATTTAAATTAAACAGCCAGGCACTCAAACATTACGTAGCTATCTTGCATGAACAATTCAACTACAACTATCAAAATTTGCTTGCTTAAGGTACAGTTGCATATGCTAAATGATAGAATGAAACCTTATTCTTATTGGCCGTGGAATATGGATAGCCGTCGACAGTACCCGACTTACGTCCAATTACACCCTTCAACGTCGGACCATTTTTATTCGCATCCGAATCGATTACATGGCACTGCAAGCATCGCATTTTGAATAACTTCTTGCCTCTCTCGTAATCACCTTCCGGAATTGACATGCTGATACGTCAGGTCTGCAAGATATCCGCAATACGTACTATACAACAATCGTATCCATTATGAAATGAAGGAAAACAACTAGTACATTTAAAGTATATTCATGACCAATAGTATGTTTATCATCGAAATAGCATACTTTTTATGCTGGAAATATGATTTTAAAATTAGAGTTGACAAACTATACGGAAAAGAATTCAGGTTTGTCCTCTCTTCTGCTCCAACTAAATATCTCTTCACACAGTTTCCAAGAAACAACAATAATATATCCCTCCCGTCACCAAACCTCTCCAACCCAACCACTGCTACAAATCCATCGATCGATGTTTTCGAACACACACATTTAATGCGGTTCGCCGAATGATAACGATATCGTCTCAAAATAAAATTTTTTTTATTGTAGATGTAAGTTGCATTTGCTGCGATTTATTCATCAATGATGAAGGATTGGTTACTGATATGATCCAAATTATTGTAGTACATCAAACATTACAGTGTAGAAAATTTAAGCGGGATTCATTTAGATGAAAAGTTTTAACCGTTTCAGTATGCGGAAAATAATTTTATTCTCAACACTGATAAATGATCAAATAGATAAGTGGAATGAAAATAAAGAATTGATAAATAATCAGATAATATGACAAGCATTATCATTTATTATGGTGATATTCGTTTTCGTGGTTGCGAATAATGTTTGGTTCGATGATTGACACGCATATGTTGCACCAAATCGGCGGTTAATCGAAATATGTTACCGCATATAGCACAGCAATTTTGATTTGGTACATTAAGTGGTGTGAAATTTGGATTCATCAAATAATCTAAAAATATTAGCAAAAATTTTCCATCAGATTTGATTTGAAATATTACCTGAAATCTATCCTATATTCTAGCAAAAGAAATTAATTAAAAATATTGCTCCAAAATCTAAAATTCATCCTATATTTTATCTAATCTTTTTTTCCTTTTTTTTTTCTTTTTTTTGTTAGAATGGTAATAAATTGGGAAAGAAATGAATAGAATGAAATGAAAATAGTTAAATGATATGAAAGATGAATACAAATGTACAATTAATTTTTGTCTAAAATTAGTGTGATAATGATAACAATTCAGGAATTACTGTTAAGACTTAATGGATTATTTATATTCTTGGAATTTTTATGCAAAACCAAAAAGGAAAAAGAATTTTGTCATATATTGAATGATTTAAGTTAGTTTTATTCATCAGATAATTCTCAATTAATACAAATTATGAAAAAACTAATCTGTCAAACTTTCAAATTTGTAACAATCATTTTTTTCTCTTTTTTTTTTTCCCCAAAAATCATTTTAGGAAAAACTACTCCTGTATAAACTCATTAGGCTTTTTCATGATTTGAAAAAATCAATTCATTTTTTCAAAATTAATCAATGAATGATTGAAATAAATAGAGGAGAAGATATGGGTAATTTACTGGGTAATAGCATAATATTGAATCGAAAACTCATTGCCGTATTTTGGTGTTGTATTTCTTTTGCATAATTTGACTGCATAAGGGTAGTAATATATGGTTGCATCAAATTTGCATAATTCTGAAACCAAAGGATATAATTACTATTTCCTAATTTTGATTCATTTTTTAGACTTTACAAATAAGAACTTAAAAATGATTTAGGTATCATTTGTCTTCAAATTTCACTATTAAATATATTTTCTAATGAATATAACTTTACTTTTAAGAAAAAAAATATAAACATATTTAATTATGCATATTAATTTATTTGCTTTCTGACATCAACTCATTAAATAATAATTCTGATCCTGGATACTTGAACGAAAATGGTGATGGATTTTAAAGTTAGTAAAATTTTGAAGAACTCGAATGATTAGATTCAAAATACAGATCGAATCTTGTACAAAAAGAAAAGGGTAAATTTTTTTTTTCCTTTTTTTTTTTTTTAATCGTTTTTTCTAATTAACCAATGAATTGTTATAAAACTTGAAATCGAATCATAATTCAAAAATGATAAGTGATGAAAGGAGTATTTTTCAACAACCTGAGAAACATAGTCATTTTGAAAATTAACTGAAATCGTGTTCTTATCGTTGTTTCTGGTCACATTATAACAATCATCCAAGGCAGGATTCCATATACGACATTTCTTCGTCATCACTTCATCATTGTTCGCCATGATGATGGAACTGATATTAGAATTGCTCCGGAAATATTACACAATTTTTCTTCAAAAAGAAAAATATTTACCAAAATATCGTATTAGCATGAGGATGCAATTTTTATAGGGAAATTTAATCAATTCAGCAAATTTTACTAAGTATCTTCAATTGATTTGAGCGAGATCGTAAAGATGATTTCATCGACAGTATCATTTTCTATTATCCTTCATTTCATTTACACAATTTCTGAATTTTCTGCACAAACGATTACTTGATGGAAGTCTTCAAACAGTAAGTAAGAGTATACGTAATTCAGAAAAGAAAGAAAATTATGAATAGTAACTAATAAGTCAGTTTTTGTTCTGATATATTAAAATTTCATTTTTGAAAATTAAATTGCAAAAATGCCTTTAGCTTATAATTATCTTCTTATTGGTTCCTAGAAATATTCAAAACATTGATGGGAAATATCGTTAGATAATAAGTATCCGTCTATGAAATTCAAGAAAAAAAAAAAAAAAAAAAGCGCTATTGAATGGAATGAACAATCCATGAAACTGGTAAATTACTAAATATGCAAAACAAGAAAGATTGAGTTTGCATTTAACTGAGGAAGTGCCGTATCATCAAATTAGAAGAACTAGTACGATATGCAGAAAATTATGTAAATGAAGTAGAGACTTATTAATTGTTGACAAAAACAGGCACAGCAAACATGATCGAAAAAGGCGTTAATATTCATGAGTTAGGATGATTTAATTTTGTCACATTTCTTCCCCTATTTAGAATATTGGCAAGCAATGAAGCATATGAAATTAAACATTGATGAAGATACAATCATGCTAGCAGCATTACTTCATGTTTTTAACAAATAAACAATTGAATTTAATCCGTTAATATATCTTAAAATCTTTTCTTACTGAAAATTTTCTCAATTTTTGACTCATATATATGAGGAAATTTTGAATCAAACAATCATTTATTGAATAAATTTTAATCATAAATTCTAGTTAATAAATAATTTAAGAATCGAGTAACATTTATAGTTTATAATATATCTTTGAAATTCTATCTCGATAGATGGCAAATTATTTGCAATCAAGTAATTAAAGGTGAATGCAATAAATTATTTATGTGCAAAATTAGTTTAGCAAAGTAAAGGAAATGCATGATAAATGGATAGTATTAAATAATATCCAATTCCAGAAAATTTTACCTCCTCGTCTCTGTGGAATAACATCAAAGACAAATAGCCGCAAGTTAAACGCTGGTATATTTCTGTTTATCGTTCAGTTTATCAATGTAGGCAATGATAATTTCATTTTTCAAAACTTTTAAACTTTTCTTTTTTAAAAAAAAAAAAAAAAAAAATTACGAAGAAATATTAAGTTGATCAAATAGAGATTATAGAAGGTTCCGGATGAGTAAACTGTTTGTAACAAACTGATGTTTGCATCAACACTTAATATTTTCTCCATATTGCCGAACAAAGAATATCCCAATTCAAATCATACCCCACCCCTCAACAAACTGTCCGTAGCTGTCAATCCATTTACATCCACTGCTTCATATCCAAAATTCATCTCGAAATTTTGCATATAAAATACAAATCACATGGGAACACTAGGCGTATCTATCTACTCTCTCCAACATATCATACATTTGATTATTTTCGGCTCCAGTAATTTTAAAAATCATTTCAAAAAAATTTGCAAGTTGCACAACTCAATTTTTTCCAAACCAATGCATGAGGATATAAATATTTGCTTAGGAATTGAAGCGTCATGTTTCAATCGAAGCGAAATAGACAAATCTACTTTAGAACGCATGTAAAGCATATCTGATTAATAATCTTCTTCACTTACAAAAAAAAAAAAAAAAAGAATTGATTTGCAAAAATGTGACATTTTGAATATAATGTAATATTGTTGTATGCAAGAATATTAGATGCGTGAAACACAATTTCGCTCTCTTGTGATCACGTTTTGATGCCTATGATAACAATGATTATCAAAGTTCACTCGTAATGTGTTAGAACATTAAAACATAATGCGGTCGTAGAATTACGAAAATACTTCTTAAGCACCCATTTTAGATAGTATGTTTGGTTCCCATTAAACAGTTGGTCGAAAGCAAAAATTGAACCGAAAAAGAAATACACATATTTTTCGAAATTTCATCACTTCCCAGAAAATTTTCAGAAGAAAAAAAGAAGTGAAATGTCATATCAAGCAAAAAAAAACTCGACAATCACTGAACATACCAATCCACACACTGCCAAGGTAAAACAAAACGGTCAAAAGTCAAAGGGTTTTACAAATTTTCTCCCATGTAGGAAAAGCATGATCAATAAATCTTACGAAGGCCTGCTATGTTTTTGACAAATCAATTTTTTTTATTGGCTGCTGAGATACAAACAAATGTGGATCAATATTTAATAACAGTTGGGTTTTCATTATGAAACAAAACTCCACAGTTTATCCAACAATCCATGAGATTTCTCTGGTTCTGATTCCCCGTCAACCTGCAAAATGTACTTACATTTGGTCATACACATTTCATTAAATGCTTTAATAATTCCATCAAGGCTCAATCCATAATAGCACTTCTCCTCTTCACATTCTCCAAATGCAGTAAGACATCGGCAATGCATCCAAGCAACACGAACAAAAAATTACTATCCTTGGGGACAAAAACAGTTAACCAGTTTCTAATTCTACGATGATTAATCAGACAGCAGAGTTACATGGTGGCTAAATTCAAAAGTGACAATACAATAAGGGTTTCGACTGCAGATATCAGGAAATGTTTAATAAGTAATGCAAAAATACAGAGTTAAAGAAAAGTCTGAACATTTCGACGAAATAAGACTTAAAGCAGCTTACCCGATAATAATTATCTATTGCATTGAAAGAAGCACGTAGAGAACGAATTCCTGGGCGGGCAGTTGATGCAATTAATGAAGAATTAAAACTTGTTTCTAAAGGACGTGAGACTGTATTCGGCGAAGCTGATAGGCCAACTCCATATAAAAAGGAATTTTCCGACAAAGCCGATCTACTATGACTGAACTGGACACTGTTTTCATTGTTTGGTTGTGAAAATGAGTTAAGATACTCGCCATCCTCCAAATTCACCAATTCCTGCAAACAGCAAATACTTCAGATAAGTCGAGAATAAGATTACGCCAGGGAAGATCAGGATATTGTCTAATATGTAATAAAGATATTCAAGGTTGAAAATGAACAATAGATTTACCTCATTATCAACTGGAACTACTCCGAGGCGCAACCGACCATCTATAATTTGACCATTTCGAGAAAGAGCTTGCTGGGCATGAATGGGTGAAGCATAACGTAAAAACATCCAATTGCCTTCTTTAGGAAACTAGAACAAGAATTTCATGATGACATTTTTATATCTTAAGTCTAAATACACAGTTGATAGTGAAAATAAGACAACCGAATAACGGAAACAGAAATGAAAAGTACCCGATGAGCAACAACTGTTCCATGTCGCGCAAATAATTTAAGGACATTGGTTGCATCTTCCCGAGAGAAACCAAAGACAGTAATCCAGTGTGCGGCAATTTCTTTTCTAAAGCAATTGATGCATAAACACGGAATGCTTGCATATCATTATCATCAGGTCCTAATTATTTTCATTTTATCGGAATCTGATTCGGCACACAAAAAACAACTTACTGTGTTTGAAGGTCCAGCATGCTTGACAAGTTCGTAGTTGTGGCACTTGAATCTTTGGACGACAGTTGTGGGGATAGCAGTTCCTCCCTCATAGAACGAAGAGGAGGATCTGAAAAAGGTAAATTGTATAGCTAAGATTTAAAAAGAACAGAAGGAACGAGGCAAATTATGTTATATTAATGTAAACATCATAGAAGTAGTGGAACCTATTAAAAAGATGCACAATTCAGCATCTCCTACAGAAGTTCAAATTAACAACGAAAGTTCTTCCTTTTTCAGCAAAACTAATTAACTAATAAAGACCTTTGGATATTTCAGATTGAAAATTACAAAACGGAAGAAAAAGTACCAATGGAAACATCTGGTCCGCTTGAAGATGACTTATCTAGATCAGTATCCATGTAAGAATCTTCACGTGCACTACCTGAATTGATACTTTTCGTTTGTATTAATGCCGGCGACCAGTGAACACTTTTGCTGGTTTGAGAACCTACAACATCATTTATGTCAATGTCAATTTCGTCTGTCAAGGATGAATTTTTGTCTGAATGTAGCTTGCAAGACATAAGAAAGTTGCTTTTTTGCACTTACAGTAACAAGTCAGAATAACCTAACCTGTTATTTCTGTCGCAAAAAAAAGCAATTCTCCATATCTTACAAGTTACACTATTTCTCACAAATGTCCGCATATTTCATCCATTTTAAAGCTACAGGTCCGACACATCCCTGTGACTATATGATGAAAATGGTAAACAAAACATGAAGCATACAGTCACAATCTTGATTGTTGAATTATTTGATTAATCATATTGTTTGCTAACCCATCATTATGCGAAATAAGGCTTAAATTACTTCGAAAGTGAAAATATATCTATCGCCATTTCGAATAAATCGAGAAAAAAGAGGGCAATTATCTATGAAATTGCAAAAAAATAATTCAAAGTTGATCTGGAAATGATTACTGCTCTTTGAGGACGTGGTTAATGCATCTTGTTCCAATGACTGCTTGTCTGGAGTATCACTATCTGTAATTAAATGAAATTATTAAATTTCTAGTCCAGTCAGTCAAAAACTTGGAAATAACTTCGAGAAATTTTGCCTTCAAGGCCAAATTCTGGAAAATACAAAAAGATTTTCAGAACACAATTAATGCAATTTTTAGACTTTTATCGAAAAGTGGAAAATGTTATCTTTCAGGAAAAACAAAATGAACCATACCGAAGGACATAATTAAACTTCGACGTCTGTTACGAGAACCAAAAAGAAAATTGGGTGTTGCATGTTGTCCTGTGAATGTTCCAGTATTACTATTTGATAATCGACTGGAATCCGAAAACAATGAATTCCCAGATTCCGGCATCATCGTGACTCTGAAAATTAAATTTCCATAGAAATGCTTAACTTAGTATTTACGAGTTTCCCGTCCTCTTCCAATTCTCTTCCTCCTCCTTTACTAGAATTTGTTCACTTGTAATCTGAAAAATGAATGGAAAATAGGTCAAGTACAAAAAACCCAAGGAGCTAAATGACGAGAAATCTAGAAGAACTTCTGAATTCAGAAATTAGAAGTCCTGAAAGAGACAATCAATGAATTTCACACCGTTTCTTGGACATACCGAACCAAAACCAGGCAAAGTGCTGCAACTCAAATGTGAACCAACCGGATGAGTATTTAAAAAATTTAAATTGAATGTGCACGAGATATGGCTTATCCGGTATGGTCTTTTTTCCCTTTCTTTCTCCTGCCATATCTGTGCAAATTTTGAATGTACTATTTCATAATTCCCATTATCCTTTAACTTCTTTTTGTCACCAATATTATTTCTCATGTTACTCACAATCACTATAGCGTTGTATTTTTCAAATACTCTCAATCATTTTCACTCCCTCATTCTTAGCAGTCTTTTTTCTTCTCAATCATTCTGTTTCTTGTAACCCCCACTATTTTCATAAGTCTTTAACATCCCTTCTGCAATCTTCACTGATGTCTTTGTTATTGCTACCCTAACAAAGTAACATCATGGGAAATAACGATGTGTACTTCATGATATTTCCTGATCAGTAAATATTCGTGGAACTATCCGGATTTCCTTAACGGATTTTAATTCCATTTCCGTGGAATGTTGAGAAATACTTCGTATTCATATTTTTCTATCCAAAAAAAACATGAGAAATTCTTATTATTGCTAATAACGTAATAGTAGTAGTAATTAGTAATAGTAACAACAAATTAATTAACTAATTAATTAATAACAATAATAATATAATAGGGAAATTAATAACTAAGCATCGTTTGTATAAGTATTATTTAATGCTCTAGTACAAAGTACCATCCAATATAATCATGGTAATCTATATCGTTGGAATAAATGATTTAAAATTGGACAATAAATTTTATCCTGAATAATAATTTAGCTTGATAGCACTACATTAGGAACAGATCTTTCGACAAAATAACATACCGGTAAAACTTGATCAATGAAGAACACATTGTATTATTATTGTTACATTATTAATTATTTCCTTTATATTAATCAATTATTTCATTTGTTACGAAACATAATACTCGAGAAGCCAATGAGAGATAGGATTCACATATAAGGCTTATATCATTGATCTAATTGAGAATAAGTAGAAATAACATTTGATTCATTTAAATTATACAAATTAATTTAAATTCTTCCATATTGCTCCCGCTTTCCGAGGACCCGTATGAAAAGCATAATTTAATATGAGAGAAAAAAATATTCAACATTTCTATTTATTTTTTATTCAATTATGATAACTCCTTTTGGCAGTTATTAGCAACAATTATCGATATCTTTTTGATTAAGAAGACAGGATGATATTGAAAACAAAAAAGTAAATAAAAACAAAAAGCTTCCAATAGTTAAATCTTGCAAAACTTTATAAGTAATGCATTGATAACTTAAAATAAACAAACTGATTAAAATCCTTTAAATTTAAAATCTGCTTATTTTTGAATATTCAAAGTTGATCAAAGTAATCTGTTTTTTTTTTTTTTCGTACTGATTCAGAATGACCAGATTTGTTATACTCAAAGAATTTGAGAGATGTCATGCAGATACACCAATACTTTCTGGCAAAATAGCAAATCATTCAATTTGAAATTCAAACAAGCAAAATTTTACATTTCTTGTAAAAACAATTCCCCATCTTTCATATATGTTTTTTTTTGAATTGATTTAGTTTTTGATAAGAGTTACAAAGATTGTAATACCAAACAAATAAAAGTTTTAGTTATGGTAAACCAGATGATACTATACTATCAAAACCTTCCGTTGTTGCTGTTGTTGTTGTTGTTGTTGTTATTGTTGTTGTTGTTGCTGTTGCTGTTGTTGTTGTTGTATTCGTTCCCGATATTCCCATTTTATTTTCCAACATAGCAACGTCTGCTTCCATTTCTGACTGCTCTGCAACTAACAATAAATCAATAATTTATTGTTAGTTCATTCAAATAAGTTTGCAATCATTTTAAAAGTTTTAATATATAAATTTGAAAATTCTTCCTGAACTTAAAAAATAATGGAAACAGTACGGTAAAAAAGGAAAAAAAAAAAAACGGGTAATCTATAATGAGCGTAATTTCAATGTTTGTTAAATAAAGTCTCACGTTTTAACAGTTCAATTTCACGATATTGTCTACGTATTTTTGTTTTTAAGCTTGCATTTTCGTCACGTAATGATTCCAATTCAGCAAGTGTCATCCGATATTGATGTTCCCATGTTTCTCCATATACACCTTGTGATTTGCTGATATTTTCAAGATAACTGACCTACAAAACCATAATTATATGATATAGCATAAAAACAAAAAAAAAAAAAAAAAAAAAAAGAGTTGTACTCACATTTGGAAGGCTTTTAAAGTTAGATACGGTTAAATTACTCGCATCTATCAAAAGTTCTGTTAAAACTTCACTAATTTTTAAAAAAGATTTGATAAAATTTAATTTTTAATTTTTACTTGTGCCAAAACCCGATTAAGTTGTGATGTCCTAATGGTAAGTTCTTTTTGCAACTCTTCCATTGCTTGTTCTTCCCTGGCATCTCGTTTTTTAATTTCATTTGCTCGTGATAAAGCATCCATTTTCAATCTCATCTTTCGTCTAAAATACAACATATTGAGATAAAAATTAATTAGTTATGATATTTGTAGATGAAAAATTGAATTATTTATTAGAATTTACCTTTCTTCTAAAATTTCCGTTTGTCCATCTTTTACTGCTTTTTCATACTTATTTCGTGCATGTTCCAATTCATTTTGAATTCTTTTCAGGCGTAATTCATATTCATGATTTTTCCTTACTTCATTTGACAATGATTGTTCCAATTCTTTCACCGAAATATCTAATGTACGAACCTTTTGCGATAGCATATCTCGTTCCTCAAATATTTTTAAAAAAAGTTTGAAAAAAAAAAAAAACATTCATCCAATGATGAAGTATTACGGATCATTGATCATCATCGAAATATTGGAAAGGATGAATTGAAAGCCAATAATAATACTATATTAATCTGATAAGCATTTGAAAATTTATGTATTTATTGATATGAAAGGGTATTATTTGTTTAGAATTATGGAAAATATAACGGATGAAGTGGAAAAGAGCAAATAGTTAGAAACAATTTGAAGTATAAATAATATGATGAAAAGATTACAAAAATCAATCAAAAACTCTATGTTAACATTCGATGCTTCAGAAAGATCTGATCATTGTCTGAGAGACAAGAATATTTATAATATGTTGGTGAACTTTGAACTCACTTTCTCATTTTCTGATAAAGTTGACTTATACACTTCAATTTCCCGTTTCATCATTTGGGTATCGGTGTGTGCAGAAGCGATTTGCCTTTCTAGCTGTGAAATTTTTCGTTCATTAGCAAATTGACTTTGTGATGAACTCCTGGAGAGGTTATATGGATCACCCTGAAAGCAATCAATTCTAATTTTTATTTTTTGAATTTTATGAAGTGAAATATTGAAGTTCAAAGAATCTTCAAGTTCATTTAAAAAAAAAAAAAAAAAACGAAGGAAATGAACCAATGAACTGCTCACTGAATAATAACTCAGTGAAAATGTGGAAGGACTACGAAATCCAGAAGAAAATTTGTTTTCTGGTTCAACCATCCGTCTGCTCAAAGTACGGATGGATCCGACAGATCCAATTGAACTGGAAGAGTACTGTCGACTACCCAAACGACTTTGCCTACCACCAGATACTAAAATAAAAGCAATCTTGAAAATAATACACTTACTGGGAAATTATGCATATAAAGGAGAGCATTAGCTAGTGTTAATCAACTTTTTGAAGCAATTATTGATAGGATGGCCAATTGCTGGTTATAAAGTAGCCAAATAATTATCATAGTCTGCTGCATTATCGATACTTTCCGATTAATCGATACCAAAATGTATCACTTCTTACTACATGTTCGATGAAAAATGTGTATCAAGAGATTTAAGAAGTCGAAATGCTAAATCGTCTAAAATTTAATTCAATGAATCTATTACCATAATCTGACTCAACAGAAGATTCTCGTTCCTTTTCGGAATATTCAAGTTTCATCTTCTGCGTCTTATTTTCTGCTTCCAGTCTGAAAATTTCCATGCAAGTTGCAATCTTCTGATATATTATTTCTATTTGCTAACCTTTTCGGAAATGTACCAATCCGAAATACCGATAATCCAATAAAGTCGATATATGGTCATAATGTCATATTGATTGTATGTAACAGTAATTGGCAAACAATCCTGATAATAATGATGAATAATATCAGTTTTGGAAAATTTAACAAGATTTACTTTTGAAAAGCTTTTTTCAATTCATCTAAACGATTCTGTAATTCGTCCTTCGATTGCTTATGTATCTTTCTCATCTCAGCTATATTTATTTCCGATTCCTCAGTTGTTTGATCCAGTTTTTTTTCCAATCTTCGTATCTCTTTGTCTTTCTCACGACAACTTTCCTTCTAAAATTAAATCATGTAAAACGACCAAATCGAATATTAACGAATTCAAATCTATATTAAACCCTGCTTACCAATTATATTTACAATCATACTACATAAGAATTGACTAAAAAAATATCATATTGATAAAAGTATGAAGTTGTATAAATTTGTTTATTTTAATTTATTTGTCTAATTAATATTACAATTAATGTTTAAAATTGATATTGCTAATTAAAATTACACGTACCAGCATTTCCATCTTTGCCAATGTTTTTTGTTCATTTTCCTTCAATTTTTCCAACTCAAATTGTTGCTCATCTCTTTCATTTTCCAATTTTTTTCTTGCTTTTTTCTCCGTTATCATTATACCATCAAATTTGCTGCTTTTTTCCTACAAATTAACATTATAAACAAGATCAATTGTTATTATTGGAGTTGTTATTATTATTGTTGTCGTTAAAAAGATATCGAAATCCTCCTATCATCATTCATTTTAATTCATATCACAAAGTATCATTACTGTATACCTATAAAGGCATAAATGAACCCGCTAAAATGTCTTTATTATAAGCTATCAATCATTTCATTTGATACAGTTACGAATTTGATTTCAGGTAATTCGATTTATCTAATTTCCTAACTCGTTAATATATCAAAATGCTTTGAAGATCAAAAAAAAAAAAAAAAATCCCATCGTTTTTCAGTGCTACCTAAGTTGTTTCTCATAATGAAATAAACTATTTGGTTGAAATTTTCGACTAAAGAATTATCGCTATTGTATCTAATAAATCGTCTTATCAATAATTCGTGATCAATTGATTTATCAGCATTTATCACTTGTTAAAAAAGATTTAGTCAAATATAGTTTTGTATTGATAAAGCAATTATATGTTACGAACATTTAGTTCCGTAACACAATGCTGTAGATCCGTAATTACATTCGCTTGTTGGTTATTGTGCTCGGTTAACTTTTTTACTTGTTCCTTTAATCTGAAATTTTCGTTAAATGGAGTAAGATGCTTTCATTACTGATGAACCGGAAATTTAATTTAAGCTTTTCCCTTTTTGTTTCAATTATCCGAATGATTCTGTGATACTGATACTAACATCTCTTCTGCATTATCAAAATTTAAAAGCGCACTTCAACTTCAAACATATCACCTCAAATTATTTTTTTAAAAAACGGCACTTGCACTTTATATATCTGTTCGAAGTAAAATTTAGCTAAACCAAAAAAATATTCAATTTTTTTCCCTCTTTCTACAAAGCAGACAACAATTGTTAGAAACTTAAAAGAATTGTATCTATCAACTAGAAGAAAAGAAAAACCTTTAAATTTTCAATTTTAAAGTACATTAGTTTAAAATGCTCCTTGAAATTGTATGCAAATTTTAAATTGTACTTTAGTATAAAAATCACACGGCCAATCTCGTTTAGCTTCATAATAAAATTTTGTTACAGAATTAATTAATAGTATATATACTTATCAAGTACAATTTTATTCATCTAATTTTGGCTAATCGTTGTATCGTTGGCCATTATTTATCAATACAAAATTAGGGTAAAAATTTTTTCCAGGCATACTCTTGCATTGTATTCGATTCTTTATTTCGTTCCTTATTCATTAATTCCATTTTTAATTCCATTTCTTTCTTTGTTCTCTCACACATTTCCAAATCATTCTCGACTTTTCGTCGAAGTTCATATTCTCGTTCACAATTATGTTTACACTATAAATTATTTATTATTGGTATCATATTTATTAATGTTTCATCATTTCCAAAGTACACTTTTTTTATTACCTGTCCTTTTTTTTAATCCTGAATTATTTAAAAAAATCATTCATATCGTTACCTTTAAATTCTGGAAATATGTTGTAAAATGATGTTTTGTCAAAAAAAAAATTTTTTTTTTTGTGAAATAATGATAATCTTTAAGTCAGTCAATCAATCTTTTAATTCATTTCAAACTAATTAATCATTAAACGTCGTCAATTTTCGTTTATGTAGAAAAAATATGACTCAATCTTTTTCTACTTTCTATTTTTCTGATTACTGGTATCAACTATTGTTTGATAGCGAATGATGCACTTTATAATGCTAAAATTAAACCTGATCTTTCAATCTGCTCCATGCGAATTTTTAAATTAAAAATAATCAAAAAAAAAAAACACTGAAAAGTTTCTTTTTTTTGCTAGAAATGCATAAGAAAGAAAAAAAAAATTAAAATTTCGACAAAAAAAAAAAAAAAAAAAGAAATGAAATCCCTGCAAATAAATCCTAATCATCCCTATAATCTAATGAACTTTGTAAATTAAATTAAAGCTTCTCCTATTCCGTCTGTTTCTAATTTTTTAAGCAACTTTTCACTTGAATACGAGCTTATCAAATAATCTACCGAAAAGTTTCAAGCAAAATCACTTATCAATCATCATTTACTACTAATACTTCAATTACTTTCATACCTTGCACAGCTGACTCTCAACACTCCTTTTTTCGCTTTCAAGAAGTTCAATCTTCTTTTCATTCTCTTGCAAACAATTGTGTATTTTCTGCAAAATAAATGTAAAATTATCGAATTTGCAACTAAAAAAAAATTTTTTTCTAGCAACCATAAATTTTACCTTTTTCAAATTTTTATTTTATCCAATAAAAATTTCGTTTTTTCCTTTTTTTCGTTCCATCTTTTTCCAAAAATAAAAAAAAATTTTAATGCTTTTCAAATGCTTAGAAAAGACCATTTTTTTTTTTTTATATATGTTTATACAACTACTCCTAGCTTTTCCCTGAGCAAATAACAAATTATTGCTATTGAATGATATAGTAATTTTTCAATGGTTTTTATTGTTCAAATAAAATTCATTTTCACTTTCATTTATTAACACTTGAAATAGGACTAATTAATAGTGCTTGTGATTTAAATTAGACGAAAATACCGCATAGATAAATTTCAGCATAGCATGATAGTTGATTCTTCCCATATCAATCAAATCCAAAGAATTCAATGTGAACCATTATTATCAGAGTTTTCTCATGTTACTGATAAACTTATAGATTTACAATTAAAGAGAAAAAAATTTTTAATTTTACAAATTTAATTCAAAATTTTATTTTACCATAACTTTGGCATGTTGTTCATCAAATCTTTTCTCCATCATTTCCATAAGTTCTTCATGTCGCGTTAATTCTTCTTTCATTTCAGCATTCTGCCAAATATGCAATTCCTTCTCCTCTTCAAGCTAAAAAAAAGAGAAACGAAATCATTTAAATCGTTTGAAATTTCAATTAACTTTCAGTTTACTACACTGTAAAATGCTTCATATTACTTCCTGAAGAATTTAAATACAAGTTCAATTTAAAAATAAACAAACAAATAAACAATATTTGAAGCAAAAACATACACTTCTGATTTTACTATTAGCTTCATCCAATAGTTTTTGAATCTCTTCATAGCTACTTTGCAAATTGCTTAATTCCTGAATTAAAATATAATTGGTTATCGTTAAATTAATATAACTATAATAAAATACATTAGTCTTATTATCATGATATTATAGTTCGAAACAGTAATGTATCATTTCGTTACTTAGATAAATTATTAAATTTGAAAGTACTAATTTGAATTTAATTTTCTAAAATTCATCGAATGAAATTAACATTGAGTTAAAAATTATTAAAATATGATATTAACAATACCTTAGTCAATTCATCATTTGTTTTCAACAATTCTTCCAATCGTACTTTATCCTTATTCAATGGTATAAGTTCTTTCACTATTGATAGCAATCGATACCAACTCCATGTGGAAGTTTCAGTGAAACAACGAATGTTATTCTGAATGATTAAAATAGCTTCTCTGAAATTGAATTCATTGAAGAAAATGTTGAAATGTTGCTAATAGAGATGAAAGCAATTGTTAGATAAATTTCAGAATATTCTCAAATATATACAAAAAAAAAAAAAAAAATTGAAATTCATAAAATACCTATTCTTAAGTAATTGTTCGTAGCGTTGTTGTTCCAAATACCATCGTATTATTGCTTGCATTCCACACATTAACGAACTCAAATAATTTTTACGACGATTTTCTAACTGGAAAATTTGCAACCTTTATTTTACATCAAATTTTAATTAAATGTTGAAAATTTGGAAATAAATGTTTCAAGTTTAGCATCATTTAAAAAAAGACATACTTCTGAAATTACGCCAATTTTACAGTAAACTTTTGTTTTTCCAACTTGTATACATGTTGGATCAAGATCAATAGCATCACAAAAACGTTGAACAGCAATTCGTCCATATCCGAGGTCTACATCTGATACTAGAATGCGATATCTTTCAATAAATTCATCAAATGGCATCCGATTAGGATATCCTTGACGACATATCCTGATACCTTCTAATACACCATTACATCTAAAATTGATAGGTACAAAAAATTTTGTTTACTTCACAAAAATATTCATTATCAACTTTAAAATAACGATTTCCTCATAATTCAGATTACTTTACTAACATTACCATAATCTTCTAAATAGTAATTCTTCTAAGATTCAAAGATAAATTACTTACAAAGTATTCGATCAATGATTATGATGATACATACCTCAGTTGAAGGAGTACAAGATGAGGATCAATAACACCTGGTAATCTTGTCTTGTTTGGTACTATGCAACGAATAAAATGTGCCATTGTTGAGTTAAGTGTTTCTAACAAATTTAATAACTGCTCCTGAAAATTTCATTCCATTTCTTTATGGGATATTATTGATTATTTTTTAAGAGATCAAATCAAGAATCTAATTTCCATAGTAAAATTTTTATAATAAAATCAAATCTAACTTTCATAAGAAAGTTTATTATCTTACTTTATACAGATATGATACAGTATTTGATGACATCGATTGTCGCTTGGATCGTGTTTTCTCTTCTTCTACTGCAATTTTAAAAGTTTATTATGTTTAGTCAAAATTTTCAATGTAGAAAAATGGATATTTTAAAAATAAATGAAATTTAAAAGTCCAGTGGAATTTGTAAAGAATTACAGACCGTAAAAACCTATTAATAATTTATGAAGGAATAAAAAAATTCGTTCAACATTATTTGACATTTCATTTAGAACTACATGTTAGCCTAACCTCTAACCTATAAGCTAACGAATGGAATAAACTAATAAACGAACTAACAAAATTTACGAATTTATAAAATAAGAATATTAATTAGAATTATCTAATAATACTATAAAATTGATATATTGATAGGGTTTAAAGAGAAATTGCAGAAAATTTACAAATAACTTGTAAATTTGATTAGCATCTTTCTCGTTTTAGCTAATACATCTTCTTGGTAACTCAACGAAATAAATACTTTTTCAACATTTATATACTTTTCTTGACTTCCTCTTGAACAATTAATAACTGATAACTTACATAAAGGGAAAAGAGTTTGTAGGAGAGGTTTCGTACTTGCAGAAAGTACTTCCAATCCATTCCTTTCAACCACATCCTTATTCTTCTCAACCCAACCATTAATATTGTATGCTACATTACCAGCATAATGAGCTATTGAGAAATGTGATACTGTGGTATGTCTGTAAGAAAAAAATCAAAATTTGAAAAAATTGAGAAATTTCAAACATGAAATCTTCAAGCTTTTTTATTTATTTTTTCCAAATAAACTTTACAAAAATTGTTAAAATTTTATTAAGGAATAAATTTTTAAAGAAAGTTACATTAATTCTAAATATACCTTGCTGATTGTCTTGAACGTGTAAAGATAGGATTGTTAGAATTTGATACGAAAAGTTTTTCAAGCAATGATTGATCATTACCATTGGGTACAAGACATTCCTCTTGCAAGAGTGAGAGTAACCCTAATGGCTAAAATATGATTTATTTAATTTTTTCTGTTTTTTTTTGGAAAAAAGTTCTAAAAAAATTAGCATAAATTTGTGAAATATTTAGAAAAATTATTAGAATTATCTATATTGTACATTTTCAATAAAATGATTTTAGAGATTTAATGAAGGAAGAAGACATTTTGGATAATCCGATAACAGAGAAATTATAGAAATTGTAAAAATTGTATAAATTGAAAAAGAAAAAAATAAATGTGAAGGATACTTCTGAACCGAAATTAATTACACAAATTAGAATAACTATATTAAATGTTATTGGAAAAATTATTCAATATTAAATATTTGAATACACAAAAATGTATAACCTTTTCAATAAATTCGATAGTATTTTGCATATCAGTCCCGTAATCAACATATTGCCATTCGATTCCCTCATTTAAATATTCTTGTTGTTCACGTATAAACATGAAATCATTAAAGAACTGTTGCAATTTTTCATTCGTATAATTGATGCAAAATTGTTCGAAGCTATTCATCTACAATAAAGAATATTTTGAAATGTGAAATAATTAATGAATAATTTTAAATCCATGCAGAAGGATTAAATGAAATAGTTTAAAATTTAGAAATCAGAAGTTTCTTCTAGAAAAAGCTGTCATATCCAGCATACGGTATTGAAGCAATTTAAGAAAGCACACTATGCTGAAATTTCGATGACTACAGTAAATCAACTAATTCGTTTATTTTTTAATTCGAAAATTGATAATCATTATTAAATGAATTAAAAAAAAAAAAAAAGGAATTTCAGATAGAAATTTCATGTTAGTAATTTAATGAAAATTACAAAGAGATATAATTCCATATTTTCTAAATTTCGGAAATAACATTTTAATGAGTTCGAATTTTTTCTAAAAAAAAAAAAAAAAAAAATGGAAGTAATTTGATGTGATTCTTGAGAAGTAGGAAAGATTTGATAACTATCAAAATGAAATGATAACACTTACTTTAATGATTTCAAAACCAGCAATATCAAGTACACCGATATAATAAGTTCGCGTTGACTTACTAGCTGAATAATTTAATAATATTTATTATAAAAGATATATGAAACTTTGAAAAAAAAAAACCAAAATCTATTATTTTGGTTTTTTTTTTTTTTTTTTTTTTTTTTTTTTAATTTCAAATTCCTCCAATCCTTCAATATTTCCGGATGTAAATATCCGGATTTCTTCATTAAAGATTTTCTGTACTCGCCTAATAGAATCGCTTACGATGAAATGTTTCACTCAGTGCCGAATTGCATCGTGACAGGATCCAATTGAAGAGACGCTCGTAGATATTTTTACACAAACCCGACAGTGAACTTAAGGTCTGGAAAATTGTCATACAATAGTTTTCAAATTTCAATTCTCTTAAGTTAAAATTAAAAGAAGCAATTTAAAATATCGATTTGTCAAAAAATTCTAATAGTTTCAACAGGAAAATAAATTCATTTAAAAATTGTAACAACTGGATGGTTTTGTTTTTCTAATGAAATCATTGAATAATTAAGGAAAATAGATGTAATAATTGGCAAGATTGTTACAAATTATAAAACCTTTGTAAGATTTTGACTCTTTCGGATTACTACATCGTTTACTTTTATTGACGGTTGAGTTATAGCATCAATAAGGGTGCTAGTTTTAACACCAAGAATGCGACATGCAGCTTCAACTTCTGAAATAATTCTGCATCTATCGTATTTTGGTTGGGTAAATTAATGAAATAAATAAGAAATAGAATAATTTTTAAGTAAATAAGATTCAAAATAACAATAATAGTAATAGTAATAATGATAATGATAATAATAATAATAATAATAATAATAATAATAATAATAATAATAATAATAATAATAATAATAATAATAATAATAATAATAATAATAATAAAACATAACAAATTCTGAGAATATACAAAATATAAAAAATTATTTTCTAAAGTGTGAAGAAAAGATTGGAATTATTGGAAGACTTAATGAGGCATGTAATTCTTCATTTAATAAAGTATTTATTATGTAATAGGAAAGTATTAGCTGACCTTTAGCACCATCAACAAAAGTAATATCGAGACCGCTTCTTTCGCTAAATTTGATTTCACCAAGAAGGATGCAAGCAGCTATTACTTCGAAAATTTCCGTCACTTCATACTTGGTAAATTTGATGATGTCCATTGCATGCTGTAATTAAGAAATTTTAATTTGCTCCAAATTTGAAAGTTCTATATAAACCAGGGAAATTGATCGTATGTAATACTATCCATAATTATTTTAAAAATGCTTTCATCAAAAATGAATAAATGTTAGAAAACAAAAATCACATAAACAATGAAACTGCCAATAAGCAAGAATAAAACATCTCGGAACGATTATAATAACTATTATATTGTATATGTTGCTTACCAATGTATCGATAGCACCTTGAGCATCATCAATTTCCGGATCCGTAATTTTGCCACCTTGATTTAAAAACTTGTATGCATTAGCTTTTTGTCCAAGACCAAACGAATAACGTAAATCCTGATCGAAACCATCCGACAACAACTGATAAAAAATATGAAAATTCCGGTCATCGCTATTTTGCTTTACAACGCGTGATTTTTCGAGCAAATCTGTTTGAAAAGAAAAAGTTAAAATTTCCAAGCTTTTTTCAAAAAAAAAAAAAAAAAAAAAAAAAAAAAAAAAAAAAAAAACAATGATTAGTTCTTTGAATTCGTTGTAGAACGGAAATATTTAAACAATAAAAAAAAAAAGTTAATAAGAAATGGTTTATATTTTTCATACTTGAAGTAGGGTCAGAGGTTAAGAGTTCATTCATGATTCAGTAAAGATTATAAAATAAACGATAGAGAATGACGTACATGTTTGAATTTGAGCCCCTTTCATCATCATATCATCGCCATAATCCATTCGGATAAATTTCCCCTTGTAAGTAAAAACGATTAATAAGTGGATTGATTCATTGGAAAAATTTACAAGATGACATATTTCATGAATCTATTTTTATCTTCCCAAATTAAGCATTCTAAATTTCGGAATTCTTTCTTTTCAAAATTCAAAATAGTTTCAATTCGATGAAATAAATGAGTATTTGCTCCATTTCAATTTTCCAGTTGAAAAGTAATATCGAAATATGTAAATACCAATCGAGAGCTGTTACTGTTATGAACTGTGGATGCATTAGCAAACGCTTCAATGACGATTCCGGCAGCAGTAAGCCGTTTATCGATACCATCAGATATCCCAAATTCACCCCGATACTCAGATACTGCTCCCAAATACTCAATAATCCGTTTTGTGTTTACAGTCTTACCTGCCCCACTTTCACCCCTAAAATTTGATGATGATAATAACTTTAAATTGTATTCTGAGTAATGTTTTCATGATTAAATTTTTCTTTCAATTTGCATTATTTTCATTAAAGATCACGATTTCTTTAATTTAGAATTTTTTTGTTAATTTTGAGAAAAAATGTAGAAATTAACTTTCACATCTTACTAATTTAATTACAATTGATCATTGAATTTTTTTGGCAAAATCCAATCACAAAGCTTTTTTTCACGAAATTCAACTTTTCTGTTACAAATATTTTTTTCAAATTGTAATCGAGTTACAGTAAAATTTAATTCCATTTATATTATCAATTACATCGATTCATTCAAAATGTTCCTTCATAAAAAAATTTTTACAGGACTTTGAAATCTTCTAGTTTTCAACTAGGATTCGGTTTGCAGTATGACTATTCAAATGTAACTTTTACCGAACTTTAATTTTCACCCTTTTTTTTTTTTTTTTTTTTTCAATATCATCGATTTATTTGAAATTGATTACAGCTTTAAAAGTGAGGTTTTTATGTGAAGTTTTTTTTTTTTTTTTTTTTACCCCTTAAACAGATTGTTTTATTCTTATTTCAAGAAAATTTAACAAATTGAATTTCTATGAATGAGAATGTTAGTGCTAAAAATTTTTCATAAATTTGTTAAGTTAAATATTTGTAAATTAGATATGATATTATCATAAATAACAATAGTAATCATTGTAACAATATGAAAACTTACGTTATCAAGATAGATTGATTATTACCACTTAAAAGACCATCATAAGCAGCTTGAGCAACAGCATAAATATGAGGTGGTAAATTGCAATTCTTATCAATGGTATGCATATATGCTTCCATTACTTCTTTCGTATAAATTGGTATATTCTTCCATGGATTAACAACAAGACAAAAGAGACCCGAATAAGTCTGTTAAAATTATATCAATAAAATTGATATATGATAAATCAAACAAAAAAATTTAAAAAAAAAAAAAAAATCACATAAAAATGAGTAAAAATTATGTAGTAAATTGATGAAGAGGAATGATCGAAAAAAATTCTAGAAATACAGGAAAAGAATCGTTTCTTTTTCTCCTTTTTTTTTTTTTTTTATGAATAAAAAAAATTTTCCTCGGGAAATTTCAATAATTTTCAATGATTTAATTAATATGATCAATTGTTATGAAATGTTGAAATGTAAGGAAAAAAAAAGAAACATGAATAAGTTGTGCTTCGTATCGTGAACGAACGGCTTCAAGAACACATGCATCGTTTAATTCGCTTAGATTACACATATCTTCTACAAAATACGATACACTTGGTAATTTCACCTCCGATTTCGATATGATACGCTAAAATCCTTGATTAAATTTTGAAATTTTAACAGAAAAACACTTGTGTAATTTGAAAGAAGACTTCAAATTATTTAGAAAAAAAAAATTGAAAAAAAGTTTTAATCAATATAGTTCGAAAATGTCATCTACCTTTTCAAAATGACCATTTTCATTGCGAAAACCAACAATAACATTATCAGCATGTTCCTCGAGAATTGTTGCACGACGAAATTCAACATCTGGATCTGTTATCCAGACAACTGTTTCGAAATTATTCGAGGATAGACGATGTTCTGCTGATACTTCAAGGAATCTGTAAAAATTGGATAGGAATTTTTCCCAGAATCATTGATTCAAGAATTACAGAAATTTTCTGATAATAGAAGAAGAAAAAAGAAAATGAAATTTAACTTTCCTATTCAAAGTTTTTTTTTTTGCTTTCCCTGAACATTTAAACTAAAGAATGAAAAAAAAAAAAATTTACTAACGTGCTATGATTTAAGACAGTTGTCCTCTTTTCAGTTAAATATACGAAATAGTGCCTGATCAGTGTGGATAGATGAATTTTAAAGTTTTATCACAAATGAAGAATTGAAAAATAGATATTAAACAAAGGAAAAAAAAAATGGAATAAACTGAAATGAAGTTTTATTTTAAACAAATTATTCACCGTTTTTTTTTTTTTTTTTTTAGCAATGTGATATTCATTCATCCAATAGGAAAAGATATTTGAAAAAAATAAGAATGAAACTAACCTGAATGCTGTTGATTGCATTCTGGATATGATAATATGATAGAAGATTAGATGAAATGATAATATATTTAATGTACAATGAAGTGGTTTATTGTGTATTGAAAGTTTGGCGTAACAGGTAGAACCCTAAAGAAAAGTTACAACAAATTTCGTAAAATAAGTTGGAATTTTTTTCATTGTTTTCCCAATTTCAGGAATGTTTATATATTTTCCAACAATTCATTTAGTTTGACTAAATTTCAAATTAACAACATTTAAATTAAACTTCTGGGATGTTTTATTTCGAATATTTTTTTCCGTAAAACAATTACAGAGAAGGATAAGACAACCGATATTTTGACCAAAAAAAAAAAAAAAAATTGCAGATATTTAAATTTTCAAAACATTTAAGAAAAAATTGAATTGAAAGTTTACAAACTGAAACAAGCGTAAATGTACACTTTTTAAATAAGGAAAGGATTTTCCTCGTTGAAAGGGACAAAATCTTTGAAAAGATAAGAAGAATTAATGAACTGATAATTTAGGAAGAAGAATTTTTCTTTTCCCATCGAAAAAAATTGTTTAAATTTATTAATTTTATTTAAATTTCACACAAAAAGTAATTATAGATCAAATTTTGGATAGAGTAAAATGAATGCCTATGTTATGCACTTGAAAATACGCTATCGTTTTTTGATCTTAATTTGAATAAATATGTAATTTGACCATTTTACTAAAATTTTTATTTAGAAATTAACCAGTAATGAACTATTGTATCAATACACCGGAATTATTCGAATGCTAATTACCATATATTTTCTATCATATAGCAAAAGTTTTGGCTAACAAATATGAGAAGTAAAAGTGATCGAAATAATTTGTCTAATTATACAATAATTTAATTCATTCATTAGTTACGACATTATTATCAACAACAAATTATACAAATAAGAAAGGAAAGAAAAAGAAAAATGCTTCAATAAAATTATGCAAAATAAAACTTTACATTGAATTAATTTATAAACTAAGATAAAATTAATTCATTATCAAAAGGAAAATTTTTCATCATATAATTAATAAATGAATAAATATTTGGTTCACTTAATTTTTAAACGTAACAATGATAAGCAACTGCTCAAATCTTGGATACAGATTTGCTTAAAAGCGATCAGTTATAATCTCCTAGTTATATTCTTCCTTTTCCTCTTTTTTTTTTTTTTTTTCTTCTCGTATCTTTCTCTCTCTTTTTTTTTCTTTTTTTTTTTTTTTTTTTTGCAAATTTAAAATTTGTTGAAATGAACTGAATAGGGTACAACGAGAGGATGAGGAAAAAGGAAGAGAAAAGGAAGAAGACAAATCTCATCCTAACAACAAATGACGCTTTTTGTGGGAAAAAATTGTCGTTTTAATTTTTCTTTTCCATTCTTCCAGAAGAAATGTCCATTTTGCACTCATAAGAGGTTACGAAAAATTTTTTTTTTTTTTGAAATTTTTGAAACTTATTTTGAAGTGCAGATTTAGAAAAGTTTGTAGGTTGATTAATCCTTCCCATTCCTTCCTTTCCTCGTCCTTTACAATACATATAAACACATACACACATACATACACATACAAAATAAAATAATTTTTACGACGACTGCTGTTTGCTGGAAGAATTTTGAGTTCTCTCTATGCATTATCTTTGTCCTTCCTCTCTTTTTCTCCCTCCCTCTCTCTCTCTCTTCCTCTTTTCATCCTTCCTTCATTTTTACTTTTTAAAAATAGTGTAAATTTTTGCTAGCGGTTAATTTATAAACTTAATTAATTGTTGCTAACAAGAAATATGCACACATACACATATATATATAACAACAAACCTTTTAATATAAGAATATAAAAGCAAAAAATTAATTAATTAATTCTTCTATTAATAAACTCTTCTGTTATATATGTTTGAACAAAGGAAATCTTAACATTTTTCGTTTTGTTCTCTCGCCCCCATCTTTTTTTTCTTTTTTCCTTTTTTTCTTTATCTTTAAAACTGAACTTAATTTGACCGAAATTTGAAGCAAGTAGTAGTGGAAAGAAAAGAAAAATTGAATTCGGTGTATCATTGATTTGATTACGATGTTTCCATTGAAAACTTAACAAAAACTTAAAATAATCTTTCCAGCCGTTTACTGCAAACTCATCTGAAATGATAAGAAGTGAGAGGAAGGACTGGAAAACGCCGATTCAGTAAAACAGGAAAAGTTCATTAGATCGATCACATAGCATCAAAATCGTTGATCTATCCGTCGGGTTAAACTTACTGCTAAAATAGATGACTTATGAAATTCCGGGGAAATTAATCTCATCATTAGATTTTTGCATCACATTCATATTGGAATCAGCATGAATAAGATTAATTTCAAGAGGTTATAAATGAATTTGATAGAGTTTTTTAATGAATATGTAAATTAATATGACGTAATAATGTGTTTGAATATATATGTATGTATGTATTTGTGCATACATATGTGTAATAATAATAAGGTTAACATATTATAATGCATAATTTTTTTGTTTTCAATATATAACATATTTAATTTAACAGTAATTTCAAATCATTCAGAATTATTTCAAAAAATGACGAAAGATGTCATCGAAATATTAATAATAATAATTAATAATAGTAATAATCAACAATAATAATAATAATAATAATAATAATGATAATAATAATAATAATAATAATAATAATAATAATTAATAATAATAATAATAATAATAATAATAATAATAATAATAATAATAATAATAATAATAATAATAATAATAATAATAATAATAATA
>JABVXV010000311.1:0-72576 GCA_013365325.1 Dipetalonema caudispina | reverse complement strand
AAATCCAATTCTCCTACTTCAACGTACATTTATTTAATATGTGACATCTAGGTTGCAATACGCATCAGTTATATACAACAGGCGGTGTTGTTAGAATTTTGGATTCGGGTTGTTCTTCATTATTTTTTTCTCAATTGAATTCCTTTTGATCGTGTATCACAGACAAATAGTTGAATAAAGGTTTTAGTGAGTAACGTTGGACATTACAGTACGATTCGGAAAAGCTGTGATAAGCCAGAAGAAGCGGTTTGATCTGAAAGTGACTAAGGCTAATTGTGCTATTGGAAATGCCAATTATATCAGTGGCTAAAGCTGACCGATATGTTTATGAGTGGGAATAGTCTCAATAGTGCACATTGTTACAATCCTATCTTAAGCATAGATAACAAAGGCATATTGTGTTGCAATTCTTTATTAAGCAAAAGATGAGAATAAGCTAAATGATTTATTTTAAATAATTTCTAGAATGAACTAATTCAATAAGAAATAAAACACAAATTACTTCAATTATTTAGACATATATTATCTCAATTTCTGCGACATTTTTTATTCAGTTCCATGTCAAGTACTATTTGCAATGCTACCTTTATTATCTGATCTAATTAGACTTCTTTTTAAATTACTTCATAGATATGATAAAACAATTTGCGATGAAATAATTTTAGAATGATACGATATTTTTCAAGTCGGAATTTTGACAATTTCGATTGTATTTTTTCATATTTGACATCTGCTTAGTCAAGATTTAAATTAAAATAAAACTAAAAATTAAAAATTAGTTCAATACAAAAAAATCGGGATAATTTGAAAATGGTGATGATAGTCTAACAACTGTCAGCTTAATTATTTGTGATTTTATTTTCTAATTTTTATTTCAATTTTTCGAATAGACCCATTATTGTTTTCTATCATCTTATTCGTTTTCAAATTGGAAAAACTTGTTAGTTTATATTTTATTATATTATAATACGAATGGGACAATTTCAAAATTTTGTTATAATTATTTCAATTGCAGTTTTATCGTTCATTGTTATAGGTTCTATTTTATATTTATTAAAATTATCCTATTATTGTAAATTGATTTCCAACATATAATACATTTATTTTATGAGTATTTCTTTCACTTTGAATGCAATCTTTAATTAAACTTTATTTTATTATTTTCCCTGTATCAACACCTAAATACCTCATTGTTTTATTTAATATTGTACATTTATCTCTGATTTATGTATTTTCATCTTTTCATTTTGTAATATCATAATGTATTAACCGATTGTATTCCAATTTAATACGAATAGAAATATTTAGATGATATACATAAAACTACGCAAAACATATATTCATTTAGTATTTGAATAAATATAATGATGTCTTTTCAGATATCGTATAAGAATAGTGCGATTGTTAATTATGAAAACAGGAAATTTCTCTAAAATATATATATCTACTCTCTTAAATTTAGTCGTATTTACAAAGATGTAAAATGTCTATTAAACGAACACCCTCTCTTTCTTACCCTAACGGGCTATTTTATCATATTATTCATCATTTTCTTCCTTCCTTTTCTCGCTTCCTTTTTCATCTCTTTTCACATCAATATTTCCTTCCTTATTGTATCCTTAATTGTATTTTATTATGGAAATTTACGACAATGTCGATAATCTGAAGGATACAATTTGTTGCCACTTTTCAAGTTCCATTTATTTGGAGCAATCATCTTCTGATATCCACCAGTAATTCCTCTATTCTAAGCTGATTATCAACTCTTATTTCAAAGAATGTAGCTTCCTTATCGTTCAGTTAATCACTTTTATCAGTACCATCTATTGTTGTAATCATCATGGTTCTAATTACCTTATTGTTGCCTATCAAAGTATTCATTTTTACGTAAGTTTATTGAATTAACTCATTTTATATAGATATGAATGATAAATACTTTAAACATTTGTAATAGAGTTTAATATTGGCAATCATTTTTTAATTCTTAATCATTACATGATAAAAATAGATTAAATAGGATTTAAAAGTAAAAATTTATTTTAAAAACGTGGAAATATTTGGGTTTAGTCAATATTTGTTGATAATATGTATGCTAAACATATGTAACTACACATAAATCATCCTTGATTCTTCTTTCATTATTAATTAGTTGTTGAATCAATATATTTTAATATTACTTCTGTAATTTTTTTTCAAATTAATATCTATTATAATGAAACATTGATAATATACGATTAATAACTAGCAGTTAAAATGGTTTGTTAGTATAAAGCAAAAACATTTTTAACAAAGCTATTGATTGAATTTGGTTAAAAATTTAAACCTATCCAACTTTAATTTTAGTATTTGTCTTCGAATAACACCAGCTACCATATTGAAATGTTTCAAACACTATCCAAATTATTATCTTGGTAAGAGTGGAAATCTGGTTGTTGTAAATATTTCCAGTATCAATTCTTGCTTGGATCATTGTTTAAAGGTTGTCTTATTTTTAAGTATAATTTTTATTTTGTTGATTTTAAAATTCCTTAATCATAATACTCTATATAAATTCTAAAAATTCCTTCATTAAATTAGTATTAATACTTGTGATAAAATTTTTATTTTCATTCATTAATGTTTAATAATATTTTCGAAACATTTTCTTCTTTTGACTTAAATAAACAGATGGCAAGATAGCAAAATTTTTTCTCATTTTTTCAAATATAAATCAAATTTTATTACAGTCGCAGTTACTTTATGAATTCATTTGTCGATCAGTTATGATAAATAGAGTGCAGAGAGAATGTATATTAAGTAAATGGAGTCCAGATTTGACTACATATAGCAGATATCGTTCAAAAGTTGTGTATACGGATTTTTATCAGAATATTTGCTTGCCTCCATGGAATCAGGTTATTTGAAATGATAATATATGATTACTTTAAAGTATTGTAAAAAAATGTTTGATTTTTTGGAATAATGGAGTTTGAAATTCAATTTTAAAGTCTAACAAATGACATATCTGTAATAATCATCATTGATAAGTTATAAAGCATACTTTTAGATTCAACATTTTACGGTTGCACCACCCAGAACAACTTTCCCAATACCGATTTCAAATACACGATTGCTTATACCAAATTCTATTAATCGTGTCATCAAAAATTATAAATCAGTTAGTAATATGCCTGATATTATTACTGTCAATATTGAAAATAAGAAAAAACCATCATTTGAAACGGTACTTCATTCTGCTCAACATGTTCCATCATCCAATTCTGCCAGCCGAACCATACAGAGGTTTGATTTTTCTTTGCAAAGCACTGTAAATTTTTGCTCAAGATGATTAAATTTTTTTCTGACAAAATTTTTCATTCTTCATACAAAATTAAACTAATAGCATAAATGCATTTCACATTCAGTCAATAATGATAAAGGATAAAAAGTTGAATTATGCCAATTAGCATTTGAAAATGTTAAAAATCATTGCTTTTCTAAGAAATTACAATACTGTATCATTGTATATAGAAGAATTATAATCTAATAATATTATCAGAGAAAAAAGTTTGACTTAGTTACTATGATTTTATTATTTAACTAAGATTACAAGGAAACTAATTTATAGATGAAATAAAAGAATTTAATGGGCAATAATGGTTCATGTAATATCTGATTACTTTTTCATTTAAGATGACGAACTTCATGCGTTGTATAATTTGAACAAATTAATAGGTCTATCAAATCCACTCAAACTACTGCACCACCAGTTCAAAAATCAACTGCATATTATTTTGATTATTATGAAGATCGAAGCAACAATAATGACAGTAATAAAGATTGCGATAATAATAACAAACATTATGATGATGTCAATGATGACAATGGTAATGACGATAGTGATGATGGTAGTGATGATGATGATGATGGTGATGATGATGATTATGATGACGATGATGATGATGATAATAATAATAATGATGACATTTATAACAATAATGCATACAAGGACAGTGATACTAGTGATTTATTATCATCAAATGATGAGCAATCTACTTCTGCTAACAATGATATTCCTTATCGTGTTGCTGGCAGTCTACGAACATCGGCAAGGACAATAAAAAATGTTGCTATTAGACCGGGTCCGGTAATTACCCATCATAGTTTTCAACATTCGGAAGCATCGCTTGCTAAAATTACTCCCACTGTTTCATTTTTTTCAACAACTATTATCACTCCTTCTATTAGCAATACTGTTACTGCTAGCGATAATATTACTACCATTACTACGACTGCCACTACTATTGCTACTGTTACTTCTACTTTTACAACTACCATTACTTCTACTACAACAACAACAACTACCACTACTAATACTGCTGCTGTTACCACTACTACTATCACTAAAGCAATAACAACAACAGCTACTACTGCAACTGTCATTTCTTCATCGCAGTTTATTCCTGTTCCCATTAATATGTTAGTTCCGAAATGGAATACAACCACAAAGGATTCAGAATTATCAATTCAACATCAAAATTACACTCTTAATATTGGGATTATCGAGCAAAATCCTAACAATCGACGAATAATACGTAATGGATTGATTGAAGAACTCAAATGCTTCCATTATTTTGCTAATAAGTTTGTTTGCTTTAAATAAAACTTTCGTTAATAAATTAAATTATACCGTTTTTTCGTTTTAACGTTATACCGTTTTCTAAATTATACCTTTTTTCTCGCCTATTATTAGCTAATTCGAGCAATATTTGAGCTAGTTTACATACATATTCTGAATACTAATACTGTTTTGACTAAGTGTCAAGTTTACCGATTCCTGAAATAAATAAGACAGATTTTTTTTTTTTTTTTTTTTAGCCAACTGAATGGTTATGAGGAAGAAACAATCAAGCAAATTGGCTTGCAAGATTGCTTGCATAATTGTATTTTACGTATCGCATTTTTATGTTTGAGCATTAATTACAATAATCAAACAAAAGTAACTTTAAATTGTTTTTTTTTTTTGGAATTCATTTATTCAATTTAATTACAATCAATAGCAAATTGAGAAGGAATGAATTATGCAATCTATTAAATTCTTAGTAATATCAGAGAAAAAAAAGGTAAGAGTGAAATATTGACAGTTTGCATTCTTACATTTTTATATGTTTACCTATTTAAATTAACAAATTTGCCATTGTATGTTTACATATCTTTAAAATTAACTTCATTAATAATTAATTGCTTATTAATTGGTGTAATAAACAAATAAACGTTCGTTTATTTCGAAAAAAATTTGGTGGAATTTTTTATATATATTTTTTCTATCATTAGACAGTAATTTGTGTTTTTTTTTTTTTTTTTCTCAAACTGAGATCATTTTTGACAGATATTTTGTTGATCCAAATGAAAAATTATTTTTGCAAAAGCTATAGAATATTTTAGGAATGTATCCTAAATGGTGGTAGTCGAATTATTAATAATGATAGATTAATTCCGTCCACATCAACAGATTATTACGAATATGTTTGTTTGAGTGCACGAAAACAAGAATCAAAGGCGAGAACTGAGAGTAAAATTTCCTTTCTCTTTTCAATATTTTTTTTTTCCTTCCTTCTTTGTCAAATTAATGTTTATATGAATGAGAAAAATTCGTAGTTGGTAATTTCGACGAAAAAAATTAGAATTTTATTTCTCTTATTTTTTGGTTCATCTCATCAACTATCATATCATCCTGTGAAATATGATTTGAGCATGTTATCGTGGGATGAAAATGACATCAGTAATTGCGTAGTGTGGAAAAAATATATGACAATCCATTCCGGGAAATATTTTCCATAAGATCAGGAAATGTTGGACTATGCTAGTTAGATTTTGGACTTTCTTTAACGTAGTTATTAGTATAGATTAAATGAATGGTTTTTTTTTTTTTTCTTTTTATAAAATATTTAAATTGTTGTAGTAGATAACACAATCAAGAATTTTGTTTGTAGCTATACTGTCACATAAGATAGACAAAATGATAATATGATAATGTGCAAATATCAAACTACTAATACAATATTATAGTATCTATTTTCTATCTATTTAAAATGAAAAAAAAAAAAAATAAAAGTGATCAAAACTTTTAATTTAAATATTTTATTAGAAAAAAGGAAACCTTTTCTTTTCAAAGATAAAATCTCTATATACTATTAAATGAAAGATTTTATTTGGAATTTTTAAAAATATGATAAATTTTTTGAAAAAAAATTTTCTTCCTTAATAGATCCTGGCAATTATAATATTACCAAACTTCGAAAATGCTTTTCGATATGTGAGAATGCTGTGATGTATACATTAAATGGCCTTGTTGTCGACAATATCTATACACCATGTAAGCCAACTATTAATAATAATGATTTATTATCATTACAAATAAAGGTATTATTATTATTTGTATAGCTTATCAGATATTTTGAATCCTAATTTCAAAAGTTTCAATTTGCTACTTGAATCTTTTTCTAGAACTTCACTAGATTTTAAGATATTTTCATAGTTACATGTACAGTTACTAATAGAAATATGTTATCATAAAAGAGAAGATTTAAAATTAAAAAAAAAAATTTAACGAGGAAAAAAGTGATAGTTGTTCAAATAGTAAAAGTAACATTGAATGGTACGCTAAAAATAGGTACATGAAAATATCCAAACATAATAGAACAGATAAAATATTAATGATTCTAGATTGAATATGATAATATCAATTAATTTGATCATTTTTTCCTAAATCGTGCTTATACTAAAAATAGTATGCATACTTTATTAATTTGTATATTAAAATAATTTAAATTATTTTTGTTGCTTTATAATTTATTCCATTCATTCTCCTGATAGTAACAAATGATATCATTATTGTTAGAGACTATCATTATTATTATATTATCTACAATCTATTAATGTTATTAGATAAGTAAAATGTAAAGATGGAAAGGTAGAAAATAACTCATACAATTTTATTATGAATATGGGAAGTTTGTAAGGAAAGGAGGAATAATGAGTTATGAGAGTTAAACAAACAAAGGTATAATTTGAAATTTCAAATCATATTACATATTTAATTATTTGCTTGAAATAAAAGGTAGAAATTGGACTTTTTAATTAATAAATAAATTTTAGTAACAATAATATATCAATTACATCTCTTCCGTACATTGTAGTATTTATTCCTTTTTGTTTTACGATAAATTAATTTACAACAAACTGAATAAAAAGATACTGGAAATAATAGTAATTATTTGACATTTTCAGTGGAATGTTTGATGACATGCGCCATATCACATTACGTTTACAAGGCAAAATGCTACTCAGTTAATTGGTTTAAAAATACTCGAACTTGCTATCTTCATACTGCTAAAACTGATATTAATGATTTGAAAGTTACCACATCATCCGATTTCTTCCTCAACAATTGTGCTGGTATAAAATATTTGAATTTAATATTTCCTTTTACTATTAATTTTTCCAATCAATTTGGATGAAAATAAAATAAAATTTTATTAGTTTATAAAGATTTTAGTTAAATTTTTTGAGTAAAATTTCAAAATCTTATTTTGAAAGGAAAAAAATTATCAAAAAAGAAGCATCGTTTTCTTATCAACTATTACTACTCATATTGTTTGATTCTTACTTATATTACAATATTTAATTATAGTGTAACAATACGTTAGATTCAAATATGTAGTAAGCAGTTCCCAGAAATAAAATGCTTCACAATATTAATCGGTGGAAAATAAAATTGAATTGACTTTTTGTTGATATTTTAAAGATTTTTGATATTTTCAAAGATTCTGAATCCTTTTTCCCGCTTCAAACTTTTTTCATGTCCTTCTTCTAAAGTATTAAATTAGCCTATCTGCTTTCTAAGGGTGTTATTATGAAAAGAATTGCTTGGGTATAGTAAAAGATCTGTTAGCCTGAAAAAAAGTTACACCATCTTAAGAAGTTGTAAAAGGGAATAAACAAATTCAAATTATTCGTTAATTTTATTTCTTTTGAATGACCAAATTTTTTTGTTAACATTTAAGTAAATTTCAGATTCTAATATACCGCTGAAAACAAGCAATGAATGTGAGGAAGGTGATTGTGTTGATTAGTGGAAGAATTACAACGAATCATGGAAGTGACATATAACAAAGAATTCAAAAACTAAACCAATTGTTGAAATTTAACCAAAAAGATTCGATCCAATTATTTAAATTAAATTTTTTGCGAATTAAATTTTTTGTAACATCATACGGAAATTTGTTACAAATAGTAATTACCAAAAGAAATTACCTTTTTCGTTTACCGCTTAAACTTTTTGATCTTATTTTTGATAAATAATAGTATAAAACATAGTTCCTTCTCAATGCTCAAATAAAGCTTAAAATTTGCTAAATTCATCCTAAAATTTTCATTCGTAGCAAGTCTAATTATAGTACTGTCTTTAATTAATTTGCAAAAAAAGTAGATAAAAATCGATTTGTGCGAAATTTCAACCTCCTCTTTTCTGTGGCTCTTTTGATTCAATTTTTCTGATGAAAAAATTCCGAACGACGATTGATTTTAGAAAAATTATTTTAAAAAATCGAAAAAAATTTTACGAAAATTTTCCACAAATTGAATTTAATAATCATTCAACTAATGGAAAATTTACCGTTCAATTCAATATATCAAATGAATAATAATTTGATCGAACTCGATTATAAAATGTTTCATTTCCCATGATATGACTGTTTGCTTAAGGAAATAAGAAATTAAATCAATTTGTATGAAATAAGACACGATTTGATCATTTGATCATACCTATGATTGCTAAAAAATAAATGAGTTTGCGATGATGGATAATTATAAACTTAATTCTTTTTCATATGAAACGAAAGCACAAGATATGACATAATGGATTATCTCACATCTTTCCTTAATTAATAACCTATCCCATTAGGCATTCCATTTTGCCCTCTTATTTCCTATTGTGAAATTTGAAACTTTAATTGATTTCCAACAATCATTCACTTTTCTTTTTCTTGAAAAAACGATTAAAATTTGCAATCATTATGATACTCATTAATTATTTTGTAGTTTATCCACTGATTGATATTTGAACAAGTTTTTTTTTCTTTGCTTGGCTTGTTTATTTAAAATGTTTTCTTACCATCTCTAATAGATTATAAATGTTTTACTCTATCATGCTGTGATATTGCTTCTTTGGTGCTAATATATGTACCAAAATACGAATATTTGTTCTGTAGGAAAAGAGAAAATATCATTAAAATTATTGAAAATTTAAATTGTTTCACCAAAATACTCTGTGGTATTTCTTATCAAATGCATATTTTTAATTAGTGTGGGAAAATTGGTAGCCGAAAGTTTGCATAAATTTTCTCAAATATCGAGGAAATTCAAAAAATGGAAAATTTAAACAGAATACCGCCTTTGGATAAGAGCGCTCGTAGATTTGATGTATGCCGAAATTAACAACTGAATAGAAGAAATATTTCTTTTCTTTTTATTCTTCGAATTTGCTTTTTCCTTTAAGTTTCTATTCATAGATTTGAAAATTTTTGGTAATTTTCATAGTTGATAATAGGAGAAATTTGGTAGTGACAAATATTTCCAACCATGTCTTTCTACCACATCAAATAATTAAATTTTACATCCATTTCTTTTGAAAATTTCATGTTTTCGATAAAATTAATAATTGACTTGAAAAAAAGCCAAAATTTAAAATTTCACTTATTTTTTATCATTAACTATCGTCTATTAATCAGTTTGGCAATTTAAAAGGATTCCAAAATAGTAATAAATTATATCGCAAAATTTTTTTTTTTTTTTTGATTTTTGCATAATAGATAATTTCGCTTTTCGAGTAATATATTTGTTCTGTTTCATTTTTAGTTTAAACTTGTGTAGATAAAGAAAGGAAAAATTCTACCAAAATGCTAGGTATTACAGAGATGAAAAATGACGGAAGCTTACTAAATGACTGATTTAGTGATTTTTATTTATGAAAATTTTGTTTCTTTCGGTAGATTATCAATTTTTTTACTAAGAAATAATAAGTAATTTCCTCATAACTAGAAATTTTTATTCAAGACTTTTTTAGCCATAAGAAAGATTAAAGTTCGACAAATTCAACTTATTGTTTGAGCACTTCGAAAAAAGAAAGATTGTTCAGCATTTATTACTTTTATTGACTATCAAAAGCAAATGTATATTTTTCAGGAAAACTTCAATAATTTGCATTATTTTAATTGAAATAAATTCATATTATATGAAAAATTTATTTTCATCGATTTTGATCAATTTATGGGCAAGGTCATTTTAAAGTTTATTAAAGACTACTATTTAAGACATTTTGAAAATAACATTTACATTTTCCATCAGTTAAAGCATCTTCAACGTATGGGAAAATTTTCGAGGTCACAAAAATTTTGACTCTATTTTGATTGATTAACTAGAATAAGGGTGAATTATCGATAAAACTTGTGAATAATAAAAATATTGTTTATAGTTGAAGATGAGAAGTTGTAAATCTTTTGTCGGCATCCTTCATTCTATCACATTTACAGCACTCTCTCAGGATAGTAAACATAATTTTTTGATATCTCAGAATATTTTCCTATAATATCCGGGATATTTTCGCACGATATAAAAGCATTTAAAATTCAGATGAGAAAATTTTTAAATTACTTTCAAAGTGATAATAGCCTATTTATCAAATTGAATGCTAAAATTTGCATATCTATCGCAATTACATTATTTTTGGAAATAATTTCTTCAAGACATTTCTTTTCTTTAATAAAATATAAATCACTCATAATAATCATTCATTTTCATCAATTAATTCATTGAGGAAAAAAAAAAAAAAAAAAAAAAAAAAAAACGAAACATAAGTTCTCGTTTTTGGGAAATGAAAATTTCAAGAGTGAATTTAACAATTAACAGATGTAATTTCAATTAAAAAAAGAATTTCAACAAAACTACGGTAATTTTAAGATAATTTGTTGAATTGTAAATTATTTATACATATGTATACATTTGTAACTGCGTTTTCGTGGGTCGATATACATATGCATGCATGTTTACGTCATTAGATAAAATAGGTATGCCTTTAATCTACAAATTTATTTGGTATTAAAATAAAGTGGAAAAAGAAAGTGAACAAAAGAAGAGATAAAAAATGATTTATTGTCATTTCATTCATTAATTACAGCAATGAATAGTAATTTTGTATTGCAACTAACTTTTTCCATGTCAATGCAATAATAATCTGATCAAAGTTAATTTCATCTTTTCAAAAAACTTAAAATCAATAAAAAGTGAATTTGCATATTAAACATTTTGAAAAATGAAAAATTGCTCATGAATATAATTACATGAATATATATGATATCATTAAGCATATATAATGATATTAATTATTGATATATAAGTAGTGACAATATTTAATAAGTAATGGTAAAAAAGAAAGATATTGAAAGAGATAATGATAAATGATATCAATCAAGAATATAGGTGTAAAGTAAAAAGTAAAAAAAAAAGTTAAGATAAACGAATAAAAAGTAATGTTAAATGTATATAGCATGATTGTATTGTATATGAAATATTACATATGTAAGCTTTGATTTCGAATTTTATTATGGACAATATTCTTAAAGCACTTATTGCTTTATTTATAATAATATGCAAATCTGAAGTGATAATTAATAGCTAAATTAACATTTCGCTATCATTGCTATATCAATAAACATATTGTTGTTTAAAACAAACAAATAAACAATCAATTTCGAAATTGAAAGATTTAATAGTTTTGTATGATATGAAACAATTTTCCGGTAGGTGTGGTCAAAGGCTTGTAGAGGTGGGATTTATGCTGTAAAAAGATGATATGCATACTGCGTAAAATATCGGGTTGCGTATCGTGAAAGGTCGAAATGTGTTTGCTGAGAGATCGGGATGAATATCTTAGAATAGGATAGATAAATATATCGAAAGGTAGGAATGTATATTATAAAAGATCGCATTTTGTTTTGTAAGCAATAGCTGTGTGCATATATATATATATATATATATTACTGTATTGGTGATTCTCGATCATTCTCGATCCATTTCATCTATTCCAGCAATTAATGATGATTCATGATAGTGATGTTATGTGGTATGGCAACCGATCTATTCATCTTCAACTGCTAATGCTATTCCTTTACATATGCAAATTTAATGCTTTAACTAGCACTGCTATTAATAATGACGATATGATAAAGAAATGGAGACGTAGTACACATTGCTCGTGGCACTCAAGGTACTATGCATTATATATATATATATATATATAATTTAAATTCATTATTTCAGATAATAAATTAAGTGAATTAAACTTCAGCAAAAATAATGCATTGTAATTGACTAGTTGAGGAGTTTTATGAAAATTAGCAAATTTTAGTTGAAAGTTAAAAATTGTAGTTAATAAAGATTTTGTTGCAAAAATTGATAAGTTACATTAGACTAACAAATAATATTTATTAAAATTATCAATGAAGAGGAGGAATTTTTTAAATTTAAATTTTTGAACATTAGTTAAAATTTGAAATTGGTAAAATGGATTAAAATAAAAAAAATAGCTATAAAAATGGGAAAAACAATGAGAAATGATGCATAATAAATGTGGAAAATACGTGATCTAAAAGTAGTTATTATCATCTTACTAAATCAGATATTGCTAACTCAAAAGCATAAAAATGTGAACTTTAAATAAATAAGTAATCACTTATTTCTAGAGATAAATTTGAATACGAAGTTCATATAAATTGTAATTTTTGACATTAAATATAAATGCTTTATTCTCAATTTATTAACTTAATGAAACTCTCAAATATTTTAAAAGCAAACATTACTGAGTAAGCAATTCAATCAGATAAAATTTTGACGAGTTCAAAATTTTTGTACAACATAAGCTTTTTCCCATCGCTAGTATCGTTCCCGACTGATGTACTTGAGATAAGGAATAAGTTGAATGAGTAAGAGATGGATAAGTGTATGGGAATCCAATGACCTTTTTGACTGACGTGTGACATTTTTTTGATTAGAGAAAAGTGCCTAGAAAAAGTAACAGTAAAATATTAGATGGATTTTTGAAGTTTTTCAAATTTAAAAAATAATTGATATCTTTTCTTGATAATTTGATCACATGATTCAGATTTTTTTCTGCTGGAAAAAAATTAGATACAAAAAAAAAATCAAATTCGAAAAGATTTTTTATTAGTGAAGAATTATAAAAATCAAAAAAAAAAAAAAAAAAAAAAACGACAATTGCATATTGTAACTTTCATTTATTGTTTTACAAATTTTATTTCAGATCTTGACAAAATAATAAAAAATGGTTCTAGTTCGATGAAGGGAAAATTTAAAACGAATCACTAAATGACGAAATTAAAAGAAATACAATTGCTCAATAAGATAGTAAAGGAAATAAAAAAAAAAAAAAAAAAAACTGTATAACTAATTTAAACGTAATGTTAAGCTTCTTCTTAATCATTGCTATCAAAAATAATATCTAAAAACTTTCGAATTTTTTCCTTCTTTCATTAACAATGGGATATTTTTTTGGTATCTTCTTGTTTGCTTATTAATAAATTAATGTACAATTAAATAGATTAAATATGAAATTTAATGAATAAATTATATTTTAAAGACTATTTATCATCATTTTCTTTTTTCTCTTTTTTTTTTTTGATATTCAATTGAAATAATCATACAATAATTCTTCATCGTTGATTTTTCATATCTCATTTTTTTTGTAAAAAAAAAAAAAAAAAAAAAAAAATGATGAATGTCTCGGATGAATATTAATCATTTTGTTGAAATCATCCGACAATATGTATCTTTTTATAAAAAAAAAATTATACGTTTTATGTCATAACTTTTTTTTTTTTTTTTTCGTATAAAATAACGATTGAAATTCAAATTTTGATTTGATTTAAACGATTGTAAAGATGCTATACTTTTGATTCGCATAGCTTTCTATCCATTATCCAAACCATTTTCTATTATACGCTCAATTGACTTTACACCATCATCATGATGTTCATCAACCGTTACATTCAAATATATGCAGATATATTTGTCCTTTTTTACACTATATAGCCTTTTCTCATCATCATCATCATCATCATTTTCCCTTTCCATATTTCAATAAACGATTACAATTTGTTTTGCAAAATTTTATAAATGATAAAAATGTTAAGCATTATCATTTTGCTCTATAATGTATTACAAATCAATCATAGAAATGTAAAAAAGACAATAAAAGAAAGTATTTATTGTAAATAAATAATATTTAAATTAAATAAATTTGCACAATTATTCAATGATTGATATACATATTACTATAAAGATATTTGAAATAGATTGAAAGGAAATGATGGAATTTTTAAATTGATTTAAAAAGAAAAAAAATGAGAATTTATCGTGTAAATAATTCATATTATTAATAGCTACATCATTAAATTGATTAGACAGATAATCTTCATTACAAAAATTATCAGTTATTCAGAAGTCTTGTTTGACAATATGTTGTATTATAAAAAGTGATAGAATTATTAAAATAATTCAAAAGCAATTTAAATTATCAACTGAATACATATTATACTAAAATCATCAAATAATGCTAATGATTCTGTTGCCATAATTGATCATTGAAATAGATTGATTGATTTCATTATTAAATATAATATTATTTTTCAGTGGTGGAATTGATGAAAAAATCATTCAAAAAGTAAATTTATCATGTAATAGTGGCTATCTTCAATGGGTTGATCCAATTGGTGGAATGCATGTTCGATTTTTAATGAAAAATACAAATAAGGAAAAAATTTGTCTTCGAATTCGTTTTATGCCAGCTCACAAAATATCATATCATATATTAGGTATGCATATATTTATATCATTCTTTTTTATAAAGAAAAAAATTTTACAAAAATTGTAAAATTTAAGGAATTTTAACAATTTCAAAAATTTTTATATTCCTTTGATAAAATAAAATTGCAACTTACAGATGAAAGCAATCATCGCTTGCTGAAAGTAGCGGAAAATTTTCAAAAATGCGTAAATATTAAAATAGACATATTACTTTTCATCGAAACCTATAAAATGCAAATTTGGAAGCAACGAATTGCTGGTTTTCGGTATGAAGTTTTACCGGAATCACTACTGATTGTTAATGAAAAAACATTATGTGGTATTTGCTCAATCAACGATATTATAAATGCATTTTGTAATTATGCTGATTTCGGTCTGTTGATTAAAATTATTTTCATTATTTTTCTTTTTTTTTTTTTTTTTTGCATGATAAAAGAGAAAATAAAAATGTAGGTTAAAAATATTCAAAATAAATGAGGAATTTTCGTTTGTTAATTAATTACATTCGATGATACTAAGATGGAATATTTTGTATGAAAGGATTAAAAATCAAAGGAAATTCTCAGTTACAAGTGTATTAATCAAAAAAAGAAAAAGTTCTTCGGGTTAAAAAAAAGTTTTTTTTTTTTTTCTTTTCAGTATTTGAAGGTCATCAAAGCAATGCAAACGACTACATAGTGATCGATAAAATATTACGAAGGCCATTGCATCATCATCAAATTATCGAAAGGAGAAGTAATCAGAGCATTTTGAAAGGCAAAATTTTTTTTTTTTTTTAATACTAACCTAATTTCATCAGAATTTTCAAAAAAAAAAAAAGAAGCAAATCAATAAATTTTTGAAAAATTTTTATGTTGGAAAAAATGCTTTCTCATTCATTAAATTATTATTTCTAATTTTCATATTTTAGCTTCAATTATTGGTTGTTTAAATAAGAAAGATGAGACTGATCGAATTTACATTGCCAAAATGGAATTCGATACAGTACATATCATTTGTTCACCAACAATTACTTACTATGAACAAATTGCTCGGGAACAAACCGAAAATACGCCTTGTCAATTGTTATGATGAGGATCATATAAAGTAGACAATTGGTAATCTTTTCTTGTTCCAAAAATTTATTACAATACCATTTTTCCTCTTTAAACTAAATTGAAATTCAGTTTTTAAGATTAAGAATTAATTTTTTATGAAAAAAAAAAAAAAAAAAAAAAACGTCGTTTACAACACTTATGAAGTATTGCTGATGCAAATGTAAAAATTGCAAATATAAAAAGTGGAAATTTCTTCCACAAAATAAATCCAATGAACGAAATATTTGAATATCGATGAAATTCTTTTGTGAATTTAAAATTATCTGAATTTAATCAAAATATAATGGATGAGAAATTATCGTTGCTGATTATAAAATATTAAATATCATATGATAGGAGTTATTTTTACGATAAGAAATTAAACATAGCAATTATTTACGACGTAAGTTTTATCCGTAATAATTTTAAAGTTTTATATCATTCATTTTGTATATTAATATCATTCTTTATATATATATATATATTAATTATCAGTATATTAATATCATTCTTCATATATATATATATATTAATTATCAGAAAAGCGTTCATTTCGTAGTAAAGAATTTTTCTTTCGTCTTTTTTCTTTTTTCTTTTTTGATTTTTTTTTTTTTGTTTTCTTAATTGTGTTTAATTATTAATACCTCGACAGCTAACTAATCTGAGCATATTGCCATGAAAGGAATGCGATTAACGATACAACAATGTTATCATCATATGAAAACATATATTGTCGAAAATTTCATGGTGGACAATATCAAGAATACTACTATTTATGTTGGCCAATTAAAATCAATTGATCCAAACTATTAAAACTCGATGAATGATAGGATTACAAGAAGATTGGATGGATATCATCTTTAGGAAATAATGTTCATGACATGAGCATTATCATGCTGATAATAATATCTGGAAAAAAATTGATGGCATTAATCCGATTGAATAACAAAAAAAAAAAAAAAAAAAAAAAACCTGAGCCAAATATGATCAATTCTCGTGATCACTCGATAAAAGAGGATTTATTTCTGTGGAATTTACTCACTTTTTTTTAATAATATTTGTACTTATCTTACTTTCACTTACTTCCTCATCTTGTCATAAAATAAAATGATATATAATCAGTCCGGTGTTTTCAAAATTTTCAAACTACAAAAAAAAAAAAAACTTGAACTTTGCATTAATGATCAGTGAAGTAAATTGGCCGCTCCCCTATCACATTTCTCGGATAGATTCTGAAAAGATTAGGAAATGAAACATCAATCCCTGTTTGGGACTTAAAAAAAATTTTTTGTAACTTTGAACTGAACGATACCTCCCGCCTGGCAATAATTGCATTCCACCAATTTACAATAAATGATCCTCACTACCCAGCCAATCTTGTCAATCAACAAATTCCATATACATGCTAATTTACCACTTCATTGAATGATGGTTACAAATGAGCAGAGCATCTCACTAGGAGGGGTTAAAGGTCACAACAATCATCTCACTGAATTCAATAACAATTCCTTTGCAAGATATTAAAATGTTGATATATGAAATGCTTAAGGAACTCATATACTATCTACTTTTGCTACCAGTTATTATAACTTCTTTCATCTATCCGTACACCGAATATTGTGATAAGAGTGAGTGATAACACACCGGATATTGAGAGAGAAAAAGTGATCATACATCGATTTATCGAATAAAAGTCAAAGTATTTCACTTTTATTCCATACATTGATGTGATGATTAATATACTTACCTGCTTTTTGTTGGTTGACATTCAGCAATTGTGACTGAGCTAAAGTTCTTTGAAATATTTCACAATCTTTTGGCACTATCTGATTGTTATAGTTAGCATATTGTGATGATCAAGCAGGGACTTTCATACTTATCAGGTTCTTTTTTTTTTCAGTGGGAAGTTAATTTTCCATTAAGGAAAGATATGAAAAAGGGACTGAACGAGCTTATTTACTTTTTCCACGACAAAACACATATTATTCTTTGAACATGACACAAAATACTTACAACAAGCAAATAGCTTAAGTAAAATAAACAATGTACTTCAGAATATGCTAAAATACAATAAATTTACTATGGAAGTTAGCTTTTTGATTAAGATTTCAGCTATGAGAAATATCTTAAATCTTTTAGAACAATTACTAATTTTTCTGAATTGTTCTTTCGTAAGTTTCCATTAATTATAGAGGCCATAATTTCAGAAATATACCGTAATGACATAAGTGAAAATACCTTGAAATTAATACTTTATTCTTAAATATACCTATATTCAATAGTTATCCTATATTAAATTGAAAAGCTAAACCAAGTTTCTGAAATATCTGTTGACTATTTTCAACACTTTTTCTAGCGAAAAACTCCCCGTATTTTTCATTCACCATTAAAACATTTATACCAAAAACACCCATAATAAAATCAAAAATGTATCCTAAATACATGTGCACAAAGAACAAGTAAAAATCGTTCACGTCTCCGAAACCTTTCAAGTTGGCTCATATTGTGAGAATTTATCTCTGGTACCGAAATTGCTCGTAACTGAAAAAATAAAGAATTGGTAATTTGGAAAAAGGAAATATCAACAACTCTCTAAAACAATAACCAAACTACTCCTCGAAATTCTGAACTTTCAACTACCAGCAACAAATTTCTTCTTAGAAACAAACATTATCTCATATCTTAAACGATAAACTGAAGTGTCATACCAGTAACTGTTCTTTCTTGTGAAGATGGAGCTTTTCGTATACATCTGAAAATACGTATACATCTAAAAAAAAAAAAAAAAAAAAGAACAGTAAGGACAATTGATAGTTGATAAAAGTTCCGCTGGTTTCCCTAGGGTAATTTACAAAGGGCTAAGCCTATTACTTTTAGTAGACTGAATAGCGTGTTTTACACGAGTTCGAATCTCTCCTAATCGAGCGATAATGCCATCAATTTTGTGGACTTTGTGATAATTTTTTGTTTACAGCGAAGTTCTAAGTGAAAATACTAAAATAATTAACAATAAGTACTTTTACTCTTCAACTAATGCAGTTAGTTATTCATTTCAAAAAAAGAAATATTTAAAAATGATATAATAATAATAACTACTAACCACTCATGAATTCAGCCAAATTGATATCACTAATAAGTGGAAAATAGGCCGTACAAGCATCAAGTGTATCACCGTGGGTTTCCACTAGAGATGATGCTGTTGGAACGTAACGTTCGATAGGATTACGCATGAGTTGACAAATCAAAGTACTCAGAGTTTCAGCACCACTCATTCGCAAACATCGTTGCACTTTGAGCCACATCTAAGACAAATTTTTAAAAATTATGTTTCATTAAAAAAATTCATCCTAAGAAGTAAAGTTGCATCTCAACTTAACTGACATAAACCATTTCATCTCCTATTACCTTTACCTTTCTCATCATTTTCTGCACCTTATTTTCAGTGAAAATGATGAATCTCAAAATTTGCACTCTAATAAAATCAATATGTTAATCTCTAGGGAATGTTCTCCAACACGATATGATTGCACTACTTATTTCATGATATATTCACATTTCACTCAGTTCAATGAACAGTACGAATACAAACAGTTAACTTCTGCGGTTTTGTGATTTTGCTGTCCATGCTAAAACTTACCATATCATCAACAACATTATCAGGGAGAGGTCTCATCAGAGAATCACTGCAAGCCACACATGCTTCCATGTAAAGAACCAAAGCATCGGCAAATTTATCGCAAGCTGAAATTATCCAAGTAAAGAAACTGCAAGTGGAATAATTAACATGAATTCATATCAAGAAACAAATAAATAATTTTACTTACCGTAGCAAAAATCGGCGTAGGATCGGAGCCAGAATGCATTTATTGGATTAACAATTAGAGCATTCTTGAATACCGTATCGAGACATTCAGTTAAAAAAGGCAGATTGAAACACAATTCATCATCGGATCCTTTCTTTCTGAAGAAACCAGAAAAACGGATTGAAAGCTAAAATTACTCAAAAAAAAAAAAAAATAAATAAATAAATCAAAAATTTCATAACATGCCTTGAATGATACTATAATTATAAAATGCAAAAACGTATTTGAAAATAATCACTGACTATTGGATATTTGTCCCAGAAGTTACAAGACAGACAACAAGGCTTTTCTGAGTATAATACTAATGATGTGCTGGCCATGAAATTTATTGAACATACCAAGATATTCAATTCCATGCTATTACAAACTGAGAAATCACCCTGAGAAAGTAGGTTTAAGGACAAGTTATGATTTGCTTCCTCATACTAACAAATATTATTTACTCGAAACTAGATTGCCAATAGTCGGGATGCTCAACAAATATATCTTTGTTAATGTCCAGCCCTGATGATAATCCATCACAATCCTTCTTCATTTTCGCCACATTTCCAGCTGCACCAAACATTTTACCAAGAAAGCTAATCAGGAATGATATAGTTCGGTATTCCTGAAACAATATTTACTGTAACTGTAAGGGGAAGATGCAAAACGCCTGAAATATTTTATTTCATTTTTTATCCATTCATTTAAATCTAATTTTAGACCGGGATTAATGCATACTTTGATAAGTCGTAACATATCTAGAAATTGAGTTCTTGTCAGGAGCTGTTTCGTTTGTTCACGAACCAACGATCCATCATTTCGCCTTTTACTGTAAAAATATTATCTCGTTGGAAAAAAGAAGAGTAAAAGTTCTGTCCTGCAGCAAAAACACAAGTGATAAATCCTTCAAAATTCAGAAAATCTATTATTCTTGAAGAAGGATAAACAAATTTTGCTTATAAAAATCAAATGCCTGTTCGATGGAAGCTCTTGGAAAGTTGAATTCATAACGTGCCACCATGGACCTTCGACAATTTGCCGAGCAACTGCTGGATCAGTACTTGTCATATAAGCAGCAATCATTTTCGCCGTATCCAAGAATGGACTTTTTAATCTGCAAATGAAGCAAATAAGTAAATACATCGCTATGCTAAATAATAGTGCAGGGACAAAAATAAGTTTCGGATTTTCGAAAAGTTGCAAAAAAGTCAAACATAAGATATAAATTCACTAATACTTGTCGCATAATTGCAGAGTACTTAGACTTACAGTCCTAATAAAATTATTGAAATTAAAAGATAAATTTACTTTACAAAAGAGCGCAACAAAAAATCCCATTCGCTAGTATTAATGAAGAATGTGACTGTATGGAGCATCATCTTTCCCATTGTTATGGGACTCGTCATGGATGATTGTATCAGTGCTTTCACCGTTGAATTCAACGTCTGTGTAATGTGAACAAACTGAGCATTGTTGGATACTCTCGAAAACCGCGCATGCCAACATTCCAGCTGAATTGCAAAATCAGTAATGAAGCTTATTTCATCAATTGTCTGATAAGCTGCTACAGTGACAACTCAATAACAATGATAGCAATAAGCCGATGATACTGTACCCTAACAGTACGATATCTGAACCACAAAGTCAACGGACAAATTTCCTTGCTTATAACCAATAAACACACCATGTAAATCTTAACATCCATTTTCCAACTTAATATTCTAGTTCTAAATTCAATTCTGAATGATTTCGTAAGTTCAAAGTTGATCGAAGCTTTCACTTCTATTTCTATTCGTTTTATTTCAAACTACAGGTCCACTTGGGAAAAAATTATTTAACATCTCTTTCAAAAAACCAAAGCGATATTTTAAAAAGTTGCACCTGAACTCGAACAGCATCAAAAGCAAATCGCACTTGTATTTCCTGAATTTTCCCTAATGGCCCCATTTCTTTCACACATTCATTGCAAAATGTACGCCACTGAGTTCCATCCTTAAAATGCTTTTAAATTCCAAGTCTGTTAAATCTGTCTGTTAGTAAATTTTACTGGAATTTTTTGAAATTATTCACTTCGCAAAAATAGAAAATTACAACATACCCCAATAGACGCTAACTGCTCCAATTTGCCCAACATCAAGTTGATATGTTCAAAATTTCCTTGCGAAGCAGCCGCTGACATAACATCACCAATCATTCTGCTAATTCGAAACTAAAAAAGATATGTATTTACGCTATTTGAAACTTTCTTTCTATATGTACTGATACCAAAAAAAAAAAAAAAAAAAAAACAAAAACAAACAAAAAAAACTGTATGTGTAGACGAACACTTACACGACGTGGAACAGTTATTTTTCCAGTCATTTTAGCAAATAAGGATTTAATTTCGTTCATATCAAACGAAACAATCAAGCGCCAAACATCCGTGCCACCATTTAAATGCCCTTAAAACAAATGCTGTTCATTTACAAGTTCTATTTCGAAACAGAGTCCAGTAAAAATGCTCCTTACTGTGAAGAAGCAAATATGCACTCAGATCAAAAAAGTGCTTCCATTAGTCTTGAAAAAATTATTCAAAATGATTAAGGAAACTACTCACCTTTAATAGCAGCAACACTTGGTAAAGGATGCACTGGCCGTCGCGAAATGTCTCTGAAATTTCCGAGGTATTCCTTGCCATAGTCAGGATCCACCTTAACGAATTATCGATCAGTTTAATTATTTTTTTGCCAAACAAACACTTTTAGCATTAAAAAAAGAAAACTGTTGAACTTAACTCGCAAATAAAGCTTAGATTTCTTTTTTCCTTTTTGGAACTCACATTTTTAAATTCTTCAGCAAAATTCGGAATTTTGGTGGATAAAAATTGTATCACTTCCTTCATTACTTGTACTTTTGCTCTTCTTTTCACCAAACGCAAACAAACCTATGAAATTTAGCGATGAATACTAATTCTAAGCAATGAAAAGATTGAGACATACTAATAGTAAAGTTTTGAAACCAAAAACACTTTTTTTCAGTAAAAATCTTTAAGATTCATACATGTAAAATAGAATCACATGTAGGAAGTAAATTTATACTTCGACTACTGAAAATTGGTTTTAATTTTACGGAAAAAAAGATACTGTAATCAATCGAGAAACAGCTAGTTTATTTGCTGCCAATTTCGTTAATGTGTTCAAAGTAGCCGGGAAGTCGTTGTAATATTCCGAAACAGTAGTTTCGACCAAAATATCGTCTGCGAGGGCTGATTCTGACGTGCAAGCAATCCTTTGACATTCTAGTTGACGTACCAATGAACAATTATCCAAAATGTCTACCGTCTAAATGAAAAGAACTATTTCTAAGGTTTATATCAATATATAAACCAAATATTTCACATAAAGTTCGAAAATCAGTTGGTTTCAATTCCATATAACAGATTCAAATTTAAATTTAACTAAAATGAAGAAATATAAACTTCTTCACTGACTACCCCAGACATTAATTTATTTTGAGAACGTGGAGTAGAAAGACGATACGAATGCGTGATGCCGTAGGCATCACAATAACCGGCCAAATCACTTTCATTTATGCCAAGAACAACATTATTCATTGCTTCTTTCTTATATTTGGGCCAATTTTTCACAATCTGCAAATTATGCTTGTATTAGTTATGATATTGTTTTGTACTATCATATTGTCGTGCATGATTTTCATGCATTTTCTTTCTCATATTTCTTATGTTTGCTTTCAATTCATTATCATCTCGCCATATGAAATTAAAGTTGAAATCATACCTTTTCCAAGTCATTCCTAGTTTCTTGTACTTTACCAGCAGCGAAATGATTGCACATCAATGAATATAGAACCTAAAAGCATATGTAAATATAAGGCAACTTCATTATCCACATTGCAAAGAAAAAGAGGAAACATAAAGAAATTACCAAAGATTTATTACCGTCATCATCCAAAAATTGTGATCCAATCGTACATTTGACACTTGAAAATTAAGGATTGAAACCGAAGCTGTGCTCATGTTTCCCAAATTTAAAACACTATTGGTGGTTAAATTTGGCTCCTGAAGTACGAAAATTTTTCATATATACATTTGGCTGCCACCAATTTTTTCGATCTTACTTTCATTTAACACCTCAGGTCATATGATAATTTTAACAAACTAAATCAGATAAACTGTTTCATTACGGATATAAAATTTGGAATTAGCACGTCTCCAGATATCACAGTAGGGTCAAATATTACTAAATAATATATGCACTTGTCTACTTTCCAAACACTATATTAGTTTCACAAAAATACAGCTAAGAGTATGAACTTGTTCCAGACTTATGCTCCTAAAAAAAGAAAGATTAAGAAAGCCTGAAACCTTTGACAAAGCTTCCAAGAAGCAATCTTTTGTAGGCACGATCATACATACTTTACGACTACATTCTAACATTCTTTTCAAAAGCTTTTCTGCACCTTCAACACTTCTTCGCAACTGTAAAACAAATCAATCAATTTTGCATTTTTCAGGAAATCTTACTAATTCTGTCATCTACAATGATAATACAAATAAGAATGAATACAAACGGAATATATATATAAGGAATATGTACACGTTTATAGTGCAGTTAATTAGTTTATACATTACTTTCTATACTGCTAAATAAAATACTAACCTCAGCAGTACAGTTTTTAAACTGTTCCGCTTGCATGAGATTTGCATCGAATTGGTTCAGCCTAAATAAACCATATTTAATCTCTCACTCCAATAATTTCATTAAATTATTGAGAATGATTAAAATCTGATAAATATGTAAATAAGTGCATCTCCAGCCAAAATTTCTGATCTCATTTTGTTACAACAGAAGAAAAAGTGTGCCAGATATATTACAACCGTGAAAAATACTCAACTGAGTATTTGAGTATGCAAAACATTTTTTATTGCCCATGAAAAGTTTGGTTGAATTGCTAATAAAATAAAACGAATGTTAATTGGATAATTGATAAGATGAAACGAATGTCGGTTATGCTAATTCTTAAACCAGAAACAAAAATTCTAATTCCAGCTGCATGAATATACAAGACACTTATGACAATGCAGCTGCATTACTTGAGTATTAGTTGAAAACAACATGAGCAGTGCTTACGGATTGCTGACAGTTGGTTTTGCAACAGTTTCAGGAAAACGACCATCAATATCTACTTTAAGCAACCATATCGCATATAACCAACATGCAAAAAGCTGTTCCGGTTTCTCAAATCCAATTTTTGATTCTGTACAACCTTCTGCCAATACCGGTAGTACGTCTTCACTTGAACTCTTAAAAGCGAGATGCCAATAAAACTTCTTCCTTCTCAAATACAGAAATAGAAATTTCTATAAATTTGAATGAATCAATTTTCTAATAATAGTACACCAAAAGTCGTATATTATCGAAAATAACGATGAACGTACTATAGTTTTCGCCGAATAACAAAATACCACAAGTCGATTCATAAGGGCTTTCATGGATATGATATTACAGCTGGAAAAGAAATGAACAAAGTGATTAATAAGGAATGATAGTTCAATAAATAATTAGCAAGATTCGCATATCTGTACCAGATAAATTTTGCCAGAAATAAATCCTATGTGTCTGATTTCAGTACGTCATTCCTTCTTCCTCTCACTTCATCACTACCACAATTCTCTCTTCAGCATGAAAGAATCGAGGCAGTAATTTTATTATTTAGGGAAATTTTTAATTTTATTATTTATAATAATCACATGAATCAACAATTTGTTTTTCCAAAGTTATGAATCAACTCGAATTCCTACGCATTAGATCAGTATATCTTGTGGGTTGCATATTATCCCGTTAAAAATTATAAGTGCTTAACAAACCTGCAAGAAAAAGATGTTCATAAGAAACATACCACTGCTTCATAAGGTCGAGATTCCAATTGACTGATGCGAAGCATGATAAAGCACAAATCCATAACTGAGCTGATTTACATCTATTATATGCTAAATCTTCTGAAACAATAAACCTCATACTGTAAAAAAAGACCCGCTTAAAATGGTCAGCCTTAATCTACACTAAAATTTGCTTTTCTCTCATTATTTAACACTGTATTGAATTCAAAATCCATAAAATACCCAACATTTCCTAGGTGATCCTGGAGATTTTTTGCCGTAGACTAATTTATTAATCTGATAATCTCCCCTTAAAACAATATTTATAAAAAATGTAATAACAAAAACAAAAACCTTCGTCGTACTCTTTTCGTACTAACATATCACATTCTTTGTCAATTGACATAGCCTGCTCTGTGAACTGATTCGCCAATGCAGATAGCTGTTTGGGATCTCAAAAAAAATTTCATCTCGTTTTTAAAGAAATAATTCCTTCTCATAAATATTCATATGTTCCTCTGACCAAATTAACTATCAAAAACGTCGCTTTTGAACACCAGGGTAGTTGCTAAAGCAACAATGAGACAAATTTTCAGAAGTAAATCCAACTCAAGCAAATGCAAAAGATGCTAACAGGGGTTTTAAAAGTTATATGATCCAAAACTATAAATAATTAAATTAGCAGCCAGTAGGTATAATTTATAGTTGGGAATGCAAATGTCTCCTTCGTAGAAAAGAATAAAGTCACGCAGAATTACTTTTACATGGAATAGCATTCAAATAAATGTAAACAAATACTTTTTTGGACAAAATAACATGCAGGATCAAAAATTAAACAAAATGCTAGTAGACTTTAATTAGCATTCAATTTTGGGTTATTATAAACTTTAGAATGTTGTCTGCCATTTTTTAACTGCATCATCGAACGGGAAAATTCTCACGAAAAGACATAAATAAATACCTTCTCATTTAAATAATCTTACCTGATTTCTCGGATTCCAAAAATTCTCCGAATTTCTTCCGATCAACAAAATAATCTAGCCAATTTAATGGTGGTTCTTCACGGAGAAAATTCAAATTATTCATCGGTCTAGAAAGTCGAAAACAGCATGTTAATTAACAGAAAAATTGCTTCTAATGAAAAATTACTGCAAGTGGAAGGATAAATTTTACGTAGAGCTGAACAGAATACATGGAATCAAATTCTTCTCATCTATAATTATGCATAAAACAAATAAACCTTTGAATTAATGCTAAAGTCCTGTTCTTCTTATTTATTTATTTACTTTTTTTTTTTTTGAGAATTTTATCCCACACATTAATTATCCCCACACCACTGATATATACTAAATCATTAAATACACATCATTCATTAGCCTAGCCTAAAAGTTCATGGCCTATAATTTTGTCCTGAAAGCCTCAAATATTACAGTACCAATCAGGCTATTTTGAAATTCACTAATATCAGCCCGCAATTTATCAACGAACAAACCAAGCAGACCAATGTGAAGCATTATTTTGCATTCGATGGTCTCAAATTTGTTAATAGGGCCGTATTATTGTTCTGTTAAGTTCGATTTTTATTTCTTCTCGGTTTGTTGTCCAAATTTAAATCTCATTGCTAATTCAGTCCGTTTATATTGGATATATCAATTCATTGGTTTTTTTTTTTCTCTATCGTTCTTTGTTTCAGTCATAGTTATCAACTTTTAACTGCCATAAATATTAACGTACCAATTTTAGAGATATATACTACAATGGCATATCATTAAGACTTGATTTGCTTGGAAGCCTAGAATATTTCATGATTACATTTCAGTGATATATTTATTGAAATATATTCTTTGAACTTATTATTATAAAAATTCTATCTCCTCTTACCTGCGTAAGAAGGAAAAGAAAAAAAAAATAAATTATTACCAGCTGATAAATAACAAAAAATACAATGGTAAAAGGAGCAAACAATAAAGAGACTGGTTTTTGGATGTGCATGAAACATTTCGTTCGGCCGAAATTGGAACAAGAATTGGGTAGACGAGTGAAAACAGTAGATTTGCTACGTTTTGGATTACCTTATTGGACTGTACGTTTCATTCTTATTATCAAACATTAGTGTTACTGAAAATGATGAAATTTTATAATAACATCAGCTATTTTTCATATGTTATGATTTTTTGCTACAGTTTATTGTAATTATAGCAGATATATTAAGATACTTTAAAATATATAAATTTACTACCCATTCTGTTGCATATTATATCTTTGTATGATCGTTCAACATGAATTTAATAATTTAATTGTATATCATAATTCAGTACAGTTTATTACGTGACAATAATTGCTTTTCCAGGATTTACCACTTGGTGGTGAGAAAGCTTTAGACAGTTTATGCTAGCAGTATTATATGTTATTATAAGATTAGGTGGTATACAGCTTAGCAGTTTAATTAATGTTGAAAAAATGACTGATAACCAACATATATATATATATATATATGATGATATCGAAGATATTAACCATGATAACAGGTGTTGTTTATATAGGAATTGAATTACGAAGCGAGGGAAGAATGGAAAGAAAAAGCAAAAGAATATAACAAATCAGAAGTGGGACAACATGAAAGGATGTTAAAGCGGCTTGAATATCATCGAAGAAAGTATTGCGTTGATGAAGTAAGTTCATTTCGAGTTTTTCAATTTCTTACATTGATCTCAGAACAGTTGAAAATTGCTGACTCGGTCATTGTGACGTAATATACCGCATACCTTAATCAAATAACAAATTGCTATCGTAATAGCGGCACGTTAGATTTCCTTTTCTTTTTCCTTATTATAATTTAGCTTAGATGTTAGTTTAGCTTCCCAAATTTCAATTCAAATCATAATGCTAGTTAAGATATAAAGTTGCCTATTCACCAGTTCAGTACGTAGTGTAAATATTCATTAAGTGTCTTGTTCGCTTGCCAAGCTCTTTGCGGATACTTCGAAGTGTCACGGATTATTCGAAATTCCTTGAAAACATTCTGTATACGTATTGTCTTGCTTATGTGTATTTTTTAAGCCAACGGATTCCATGCAGCCTCATACATCCCGAAAATTGAAGCCATCTAAGATTATACCACCATCACGCCGTTACGATGAAGTTGATCAATATTCGCGTAAAGTACGCTTGTGAAGCTTAGATATTGGACGCCCCTCTCTGTATCTCGGCTGGTTCAACCCTCATTGGGATCGAAGATTTATATCCGTTCATAACATTGTCATTAATATACTATCTCGGATTTTTTCTCATGTTACTTATTCTATTAGAATAATATGTAGTTTGCCTTTTCAAGCAATTTTGGAATTTTATAGCTCAGTTTGTTTTTCCTATGTTATACGGCAGTTTTTCAGTATTTCGCTGAGATTGATGACGATTTTGAAGGAAAGCGTGAAAGTGATCGAAAGGAGTTCATCGATCATTATCAGTGGAAATTTGCAGGAAAAGGTTCTTTCGTAAGGAAATAATCCGTTGATTAAAGTGTAAATCGATGACGTGATAACATTAAAGTGTACTGAAACGCACTTTAAAAATTTGATTCATCTGTTTCACTCGAATTCTTCACAATCATTTGCCTATAAAATCACTATATATTTAAATGACAGCATTTTCATGTTGCAGAGCCGGAGAGCAAGAAAGATTTTTTCTATGAGTCTGAGATGATATTGGTGACGGCCAATGTTTATTATGAGGACAGTCCGAATAAACGAATGATACCATCCGAAATTTCAATTTTAAAATTTAGCATCGGACGCGGGATTTATGACCAGCGTCACTATATCTTAGGTTTTCCGGAAAATGAAGTACTGTACGGGAACTCTAAAGCAAAGGCTGAACAAAATGGTATGCTGTTCGGTTTCGTCTTTACAGTCTGAGGAATTCAAAATACTGGGAGTGTTTATATGACTGTAATTGTAGAGCAAATAACTGGATTACTGATGGATTGCGACAGAATGTATGCAAATGTTCGATTTGATTATGCTCAGCTTTGGGATGAGATAAAGGAATTTACGAGGATAGATGGTGATGGTGTGAAACTTTTGTTGCTTTCCAAAGACTGGAATATAGTTGTCGGATCATTTGATGCCCTTTTTGTAAGCGCGAATGAAAAGTCATTTTGTAGGTTTTTGATGCTTTCGTTCATGAAATCTGAGAGAGTAACGTTTATTCTACTTTTTGGTAGAATAAACACATCTCAGTACATTATATATAGTTTAAAACTGTAAGTGATAGAGCACCGTCTGATTATGAAGAGGAAAAATGAAATCCGTTCTTTTTTTCATAAATGTTTGTTGGGAGATTGATGATATGGGGAGTAGAACTAATTTATTAATTATTCGATTACCTAATTCACAATTGGCTATTTTATTGGTGGTCGGATTAAGCGGAAATTTTTGACTGCTAACGCATGAGCTGATTTGACATCATATTTATGTCAGATAGTGCTTTGTGTCAGATAACTTGACAGTTCTAGAAGTAGTTTTTGATGGCATTGTGACATGTTTTACTTAGTATTCCTGTACTTAACTCAATTTCAGCTCGCATTGAAACACGTTTTGCAACTTTGGAGGATTATTTCATGGCTGTTTATGCAACTATATATGATGTTCGTATTAATGATGAAATTAAATCTGATGTTGCATTAGAAATGAATGAGCCATGGCATCGTGCTGTGTTTTTTGAATTGATGACTTGTGATTTTCATGCTGGACTGAAATATACCGAACACTGTCAAGCCAGGAGTTGTTCTCTTTTTGCTGCCAATAAAGCTACGTACGTTTATTCTTTAATGTAGGTGCTCTGAGATTAAGCGGGTTTTAAATAATGGTTTAGGTGTAAATCATTAAACTCTTCCTGTTGCATCACACTTACCCTCTATAAGTCAAGAAGTCCCGTGCTTTATTCTTTGTATTGAGAGAATTCATTGGATCTTTGAACCTCATCTATGCTTTGGACAGGATTTGTTTTTTTATATTACTGGTTGTCACTTATTTGCAGATTCAACTTTTTCACGCTTTACAAGAAGCATATTTTTCCTACATGCGAATTTGTTGAACGACATATACCGAATAAAACATTATTATCAACAATTGAAGAGTGAGTGTCTTCCACAGTCGCAATAGATACTACTGTTTTTATCATGTACAAAAATTTTTCTTATCTAGAAATTTTACTAGGAAGCTCCCACTGATTGCCATATATTATTTCAGCAATTTTTTGGAATTCACATCGCAACAGCGGCCGCATTTACGATCATCCAACCACGCTGTGGGCTATAGTTCGACTAAGAATATACCAGAACAGTCGACTTCGGTGCTGTTACCTAAAAAGAGAATGTTAGAATCAAATGTAATGAGGGAAACAGCTTCGGTATGTGGTACTGGAAACGGTAAATTTGGTGCTATCGGTGTGGAGAGAAAAACAAGATCCACTTGCAACACAGTGATTGATGGTAAAGATGGCGAATTAGGAAGTATGTCTAATCAGATCGGATTTCATTACGACGTCGAAACATGGTTACAAAATCAACCGTCATTGCCACATACGGATAGTCAGGAAATGGGTATCTCTTCGCGCAATCCTCATGTTTCTGTTGCTTTCCCACTTGATAAGCACTACCCTTCAGTTGATATGGTCACCGACCAACAATTGTGTTCTTCATCTCAATTCACATCCGTTTCAGCATATCGACCTTGCCAAAAAATAATTGGATCATATCCAAGCGATAAACAAGATTCAAATTTTGGTAAAATCCATGTAACTAAAAGCCAGAAGCCTTTAAATAATCAGTCTTCTACAAGTAGGACGGAATTTTCCAATGTTGCGATTAGCAGCGATGTCAACAAAATTTCACCTCACAATGAAAGAAGTGAAGTGCTCGTTGACCTTAGCCTAATTGATGATGATGGTGATACCGAATTATTCTGCGATGCTTCGATTCCTTCTTCATTTCTTTATGGAAAAGGTTTACGGATGCCAGCGCCTCAAGAACTAACGTCAAGAATGTCTGAAGGCGGTCAAAGTGACCTGTTTTTGAAAACATCAAATAAGGTCAAGCAAACTTCTGCACCCTTATCCAAAGAAATGGGGGCAACTTATAATAATATAAAAGATGTGCAGAAACCGTACCGTAGTCAACCTATCTCAATTTGTAATACTTATCCTATTTCTTCAAAATCTAGCGAAATATTTCTTCCGAAAGTCAATCAGGATAAAATTATCTCAAAAGAAGGATCAACAGAATGTAACCTAAATTTACCGTCTTATCCGCAAAAGGTATCAAAGTCGCCTTTACCTGGTGAAAATTTGATTCCTGAGCGAACATCTGGCGGTTTCTGTATTCCAAATATCTGTCAGAGAAACTATTCATATATGAGGCAAAATCGATCAGTTACATCAGCATCATCTAAAGATATGGAAAACCGGCAGAAAAATACGTATGAAAGGTTTAAATATAAAAACTTACCTCATGACTGATTTCTTGTTTTTCTTTGATATTTATCTTTTAACTTTTCTAATGTTTTGTAACATACTTTAACTTGATAACATCATTTTGGAACTTAAACTTGATTCCTTACTTGTTTGATGGTTCACATAAATTGGTAAAATTTTCTAACACTGGAAAGTGCACCAAAAATTGTTGAAGAGTCGCAAATCAAATGATACCGCCAAGGAATCCGCACACGTCGAGTCACAGCTTGGCCCAATATGAACAGAAAGGAAGAAAATCTGAGATATCTACTAAGAAATTGCAACGTCAATCATCTAATTCCTCTCAGCCATTGATTGTTAATAACGCCCTGGAAAACAAATGGTTAGTTATTTTAAATTTGAAGGGCGTTTTTGCATGGTTTTATCATATTTTCATGTGCAATTGATCAGCATATATTTTAGTTGGAAATAAGATCAGTTGCTTCGTTTCTCATCATTTTTTTCATTACCGCACTGCCTGTTGTATCTCATTCTGGGCTTCCGAAATAATATAACCCGATAAATAGGGCTCTAAAATATTTACTGGATTAGTATATAAAAAATTGAAAGGCGTGATAAGAATTTACTTTATCTCGTATTTTTATTTGTTTGATTTCAGCACGGATCAGAAAGTAAACATGGAACCTCCTATTTTAAAGCCTCTCATTTGCAAAGGTATGTTAGTCATTTCTTTCTTTCTAATCTAGAAAGTTTAGAATCTTCTGAATTTTTCTCTTTATATATGATTATATGTTATTACGTGGATTACTCTTTCTGATAAATTGTCTTGTGTATTTTCAGAAGCAGAAGTGTATGGCTGGTCGGAAAATGAACAAAGTAGTAGTCCCGACCAGAAATTTGCTCAATGGGTGAACTCGGCTTATTTCGATTCTGATATATCCAGAAGTAGTGGAGATTTTTCTCGAGGTTGAAGGTGATTATGGAAAGCCATTGATATTCTGTGATCTTTTTTTATACATTTTACAATTATTCAGTTATTAGTCGGTTTAGCTAGCGACTGGATTAAATGATTCATTTGATGGAAGCTTTTTTCTTAAATTTGAAAAAAAAAATATCATACTGAGCCTTGTTTGGATATGACTGTGAGACGATTCAATGCAGTGAAAGACTGCAAAGTCCATAAAGTTTTGATTAGGTGTTAAATCGAATTAAGATCTAATGTGCATATCTTTTAATGTGGTAAATTAAATGTTGATATCAGTGCTATAGGGAAGAGATCTAAAAGGGAAGTTGGTGGTAAGGTTATGAATAAAAAGGATACAGAAATTAAAACTGATTTTTCCGGACTCGAATTCAAATCCCAGTTTTTTAGTGAAAAAGAGTTTTCCAATGAGTTTCCTAGAAAAGGTTCTTTCCTGGTTCTTCTAACTGTTCAATAGTTATTGTTCCTTATCTAAATAAAAATGAATTTTACTATTTTTTGTTGATACTTTTTTTTAATGCTTTATTGTTAATTGTTTGAACATGGAAAAAAAGTTGTTGGATTGCTGTTTGGTCACTGTTATAAAATTTACGGAGAAATCAAAGGTTTTGATTCAGAGAAAATCAAAATACAAACAAAAGGGAAAATTTCACTGAGTTCTCCTCACTCTTTAAAATACTTAAATTGCGAGTTTGATCTGTTCAGTATTTATTGTCATTTATTCGAATAAAAATTTAGCATTAAATTGCAGAATGACAAAAGTAATCACAATTGATGGGAGAATTCTACTGGTAGTAGTAATTTTCCATTAATAAATTTGCATTGAAATTCAGATTTTAATTTTAATCTGATTTGGAATATTTTAATATGGCACATTTTTTAGGATATATAAATATGTAATTTTCATGGGGAAAATTTTGATTTTTGTTATGAAGCTTCTCTATGTTCTATGATACTTACAAATGTAAATTCGATAAACATATGTATTGACAGTTGAATATTAAGTGATATTTCGTCGGAGCTGATTATCAGTTTGATATTGGGATTTGATTATAAAATGGTTTTTTATTTGAGCATAGAGATGTAATTTAAAACAATTTTGGAGGGAATGTATGATAGTTACATGTAGGTGACTGATGTTGTGTTGAGTTTAATTAATCCATTTCTTGGAAATTTTTGTAGATTTGTCTTCCCTCAAATCATTTATCAGCGATTGGATAATTAAACTGTTAACAATGACTTCTCATTTATTAATTATAGGATGATTCAAATGCATTAGTTGGAGCTAAAATTTGAATGCTACGAAATATCATAGAAAATCATGTCAAAGAGGGTACTGTTACTTGTTGACTTCAGGAATTTAGGATTATCCGTTAATAACCATAAAAGAATTACATGGGTCAACATAGTACTTGTTTGTCGTTTCTTTTTGATTTCATTGAAATTCATGAGAAATAGCATATGTTCTGCTAGAGTGACAGGTTATTATTGCAGGTAAAGAAGCATCCCGATCTTTTGGTTCCGTAGAAATTAACCATTGGAACAACTGCTGTGTAACTGTGCAGTAAAAAAAGTTAGCTGTGGAAGAGCTCTCTAATTTCAACTTTGGTTTTAAATGAAAATCTATGGGGAAGGATCAAATCATTAGATACTATCTTTAACATGAATACAATTCATTGCTGATTAAGCAATTTTGTTTACTTTTGCAGATTTACTCAAAATGCAGCGTGTTAGCAGTGGGAAACAGGGAAGTATATTGGATAAATCGTTGAGCAGAGGCAAAACGGAGGTTTTTATTTGATGAATTTCTGTTAAAAAAAAAAAGTAGGATTTTGACAATGAAGAATTAATCATGAAAAGATCGTGCATGAAAAAGATCAGGCAATGGTTATTAAGAAGCCAGGATCTGGATTATTATAATCTTAGAGCACGAGTTACTGTGTAAGTTATTAGAAATTTTTAAAAAGTATAGTTTAAACTATTGCAATTTAGCATCAATAATTTTTTCTATATGTTAGCAATGGGTATTGCTACTTGAAGGTGAATTTTTCTTCGTTTGCTTTGTTGTTTGCTGAGATGATACGATACGCGAATAATCGGTCTAATACAGTTAGTGATCTGCAAGATAAGTTAGTATTTTTATAAATTATAGCTTTTATTATTTTTTTACAGGCTTTTAGTAAATTTTCTACAATGCAAAATGTATTAAAAAGTAAAATGCAGAAGGAAAATGGTATTTAGTTCAATATATATGTTTTGTGTGTATGTATTTTGGACACACACACACACATCTTTGAAGAAGAGTGAAAAGAAAAAAATAAATTTTCAAATCCAAATAAACGAGACGTGAGAATAAAGAAAAGTAGTAATTAAATAAGTTAAATGTGATAAGTACGCGAGTAGAATGGAGTAGAAAAATTAGCTTGTACCATTGCTGGAAGGATTTAATTATAAAAATTCCTTTATTCATTTATCAGTCTTGCAAGAATCCTTTTGAGATTATGGTTTTGATTTTGAGCTGTTGATTATATTTATTCATCTACATAAAATAAAATTAATTTTAGGCTTTTAGGCTATGGGAAATTTGTTGGAAGTCGACTATTAGATGTTATTGTATTGCGAGAGAAAGGTTACAGGCGTGAGACTAAATTATTGAATATGTTAATGTTTGTCAAGGGGACTATTTGGAAGAATTTGTTTAACAAGGAAGCTGATAAATTAGAACGAAGTAATGATGATCCATGCCAGTGTAAGCGCTTGCTTATATTTTTGGCAGTGTATAATTTGTTGAAATTGTAAAGAATTACTACTAATAAGAAAGACAAAATGCGTTTTTACAATTATTTGGTACAAATAACTGAAAATAAAGCGAAAAGTAGATATTCTTTTCTGCAGAACTGATCTTTTTCTGCATGTCTGCTTTTGACTTTAATTCGACAACTTGTGTTTCCTACGAATATAATTTGACTTACGCTAAAGTCATTCTGTCTGATTTGATTTTTAGATCTGTCTATGAAAATGTTATTGTTCAGATTTGCTGATTGAAAAAGAACCTATTGTAAATACTTACATATCCGTCCCGAAAGATAAAGGAAATTTGAATTGTGCATCGTTTATTGCTGGCATCATTGAAGCAGTTTTGGAGGTTAAAATTTCTTATTTTAGAGTTCGGTAGAATCATTATGCATTTCGTACTTTAGGGTATCCATGTTCTTACTCCAAGAAGAAACATGAGTTAATTCCCTTTCAGGCAAGCAATTTTCCATGTAAAGTTAGTGCACATTGGCATGATGGTACCACTTATATAATTCAATTCGATAGGCTTGTTATCGCACGAGAAAATGCGCTTTTGGAATTGACGCGATAACCTCTAAATACACTTTATTGTAGAACGATCGTATTTTTTATCAAAATTCTGTTTATATCTGTTTGAGGATTTAAGACAAAAAAGTTTCCGTGTGACTCTGTTGTAAATTGAAATTTCGAACTATAAAACAATAAGGAAATTAAGATATTTAATTTCTTGTTCGATTTTTTGATTTCTAGTCTATGTATTTTGTCATTTTAGATTTTTACACAACTAAATAGTTAGTTGGATATTATTTGTTAGTAATTATTCATTCATCATATCGAATAAAAATATGATATGTACGTTAGACTATGTTTGCATTGGATTTCCCGGGGCTGTTTTTTTTCAAATGTGAGATTGAATTGTATGTTATTTAAAACATTCGTGATTAAGTATAACAGTGATTTATGCATATCATAGCGTAATTACTCCAAAAGAAATATATCTAATGGTGTAAGATTAACGATTAAATGTATTATGATTCTGAATTGCATAGCATAGCCGTAATAATCTTGATTGTATCACGTTAATAGTTGTATGAATAGGTAGATAGATAGATAAATATAGTCGAAGAATATTAAACTTGATCGATTCCATGTTATGGCTTTAGCAAGAAGGGGAAGCTAACGATTGTAAAAATATAGCGAACACATTAGCAAATTGAGCAAATTCATATATGAAACGATTTTATTCGATTGTATTTTTTACCAGCCGTTTCAGGAAATGTCGTCTCGGTATAATTTGTCAGCTATCCGTAGAACTTGGTCAATTGCCGTAACACGATGGTATACGGTAGAAGTAAATTCATCAGAACAACCGTCAACTTCAAAAAGAGATGCTTCATTCAGCTTGAAAAAGATTGATTTGGTACCAGAACGACTACACCGGCATTTGTTTGGCAATTGTCCGATTCCGGAAAATACCTTAAAAGATGATCCGTTTGAAATACTCGATTTGCCACATCTGGAAGGTTCCAATCTGCTAGATCATTTTAAAAATACTGCCATCAAGCAATTCGAACCGTATCATCGCCTTCTAATTGAAGCAAGTACCATTCGGCGGTTACCTTCTATGCCAAAGAAATGGATTCTTCATCCTGGCTGGACAAGATATGAGATAAACGAATCACCAAAACAAGTATGATATGAAATACAATATTAATATCATTTAAAAGTACTAATTATTAGTAGTTGGAAATTCAACATTTTCCCTTCCTTTCATTCTCTAGTTCATGTTATATTTTTCCTATGAAAATATTAGTATCCATGATAACCTTAATTAATAGTAACAATGCTTATTTATCCATATGAGAATATCCAGCAAATAAGTGATGTAAATGATTTTCTCCCATCATTAAACTATATATAGATGATAGATAGATATGTTGAATAATAGGTAACGTTATGTTATCCTTTCTTATGAATTTTAAGATTTGAATGGACTATTAATCAAGAAATATGAAATGAAATTATATTCAATTTAAAGAGGAAAAGTTATGTTTTCCAATTCTGATATTTAAATAGGAAAAAAATGGATTTTTTTTAGGTTGATCAGCCACTTGAAGATTTGATATTTTTTGACGTTGAGGTATGTGTTCGCGATGGATTATTACCAACTCTTGCTACTGCTGTAACACCAAAGGCATGGTATGATTTAGTCAAATATTATAATATGATAAAAAATTATAAGTTTAATTCTCAAAAGAAGATTTTTGAATAATAAACTTTTCAAAATTTTCAAAAATTTTCCTAAATATTATACATGTTGAAGATTTTTACAAAAACATTCGCTTTTTTTAGGTATTCCTGGTGCAGTGATCGTTTGGTAAACAATGGAGATATACCTGATCTATATCGTTTGAATCATTTGATTGCATTTGAAACAAATGAAAAAGATTTGAAACATCGTTTGATTATCGGACATAACGTAGCTTTTGATCGGTCCAGAGTCAGGGAGCAATACTATAGAAAGGTAAATCGTATTTTGTTATAAAATGTCCTGTGATCAATTTAGAATTAAGAAACAGTACATTTGAAAATGACTAAGTAGAACCATTGTTTCTTGAAGTACTTGTCGAAATATAATTTTCAATTTTAAGATAGGAAATACATTGATTTAGGGAACAAATACGCGATTTTGGGATACGATGTCAATGGCAATACCCATATACGGAATGGCAGATCATCAGGTAGCCCTGTATGAAAAGAAAGATACGGAAGTGGACGATTCTGGAGTAGGCGTTTTTCACATATTCGTTTACTTATTGAAATTTATTTCTAATTTTGTTTGTTTATTTATTTTCTTTCGTCCTCAGAATTCTAGAATTCATTTTTTGCTCGGGTATCCAATAAATTTTCCAGTTTTCTAGTTTAATTCAGTTCATATATTGTATGCTAAACGACTTCTGTATGATAATGCAAAAATTTCCCAATTATTTATCCTGGTTTACTCACTTTTTTTCGATTACGGTTAAAAATTTGAAGGTAGTAAGAGAAGAAAATAATACTTTTTTTGTTGTTTAAGTTGATTTTTACATTTTTCACGAGGGTGCTCAAGTTCATATTCGTGTAATACGACTAAGTTCTTTAAAAATTCGAAAATAACGACTTTTAAAATATAAATTAATGTGAATTTATATTTCGAAATAAAATTTTATATGGAAAGGTTTGGAAAATATTTCTCAGTGGGAAATTTTTAAAAAAAAATTTGTTGGAAACAAGACTGTGATATGGCACCCTATATCATATGCTTACATTATATTGTTGGAAATTTGATACTTTGCCAATACCGATGATAACATTTTAAAACCTGATGTATTATTTGGAAATTTACATTTAGCCAATTGGTTGGGTTGATTATTGGCGATCGCTTGTTTGTAAAAACTCATTAAGTGCACTGCATGAAAAACTATGTGGTGGTACTTCGTTGAAATCATTGAACAAATCACTCCAAACATTTTTCGTGAAAGAACCTATCGACGAAATACGTCGGTCATTTCAGGTTAAATCTATTAATACTAAACAGAAATAATCTGGATTACCAAAATTATTCGGTCATCTTTTAGACATGTTGAATGGATCATGTGTTAGTAGACCAGGAAAATCCTTGAATTCAGTGATTGGTTAAGATTGCTAGTAGTATTCAACTGGATGTATTCCTTGTATGATTGAATTTGTTAGGGAGATGATGCAGTGTCGAGTGATTTTAATCGTAGTCTTCAATTTTTTAGGATCTTACGACATATTGTGCTTATGATGTTGTGGCTTGTTTTGAACTGTACCAAGTTTTATATCCTGAATTTACGAAAAGGTCCCAAGTTCAAAATTTTTTTGTTATTTCGTTTTTCTAGTACCATACTTTTTTTTAAAAGCATTTCTTAGTTTCATTAGTGATATGTTTCAGATTTCCGCATCCGGCAACATGGCAAGGTATGCTTGAAATCGGTAATGTTTACTTACCTGTTACGAAGAATTGGCGGAAATTTTTCGAGAACAATGAAACTCGCGCGAATAATGAAAACAAAATCGCTGCAATTGGGGTGGTATATGCGGCCAGAGAACTGGTAGAAAAATTGGAAAAGCCGATTCAATCGTAAAATATTTATAGTTTTATAGTCTCAGGCAGATTTTAGGAAATATTGAAAGCTTGTGCTGGATTGGGAGTAGAGTGGAGTAAAGTCTTGGTGGTACTCCTAATAATTTGTTTTTCGTTTTAGATACAAATATGACCCATGGATGTGGTCAGTGGATTGGAGCAGTCGCAAAGAAGAGAAATTTCCTGTGTAAGCATTAGTTTTACTGTATTACGATCAATTCTGGTATTTGTTTTAGTTAGTTCAAATATTGCACAATATCAGTTTAAAATGTTGAAATCAACTAACACTGCGTGATATATCTAATTTGATAGTAATTTTGTTTTAGATGGTATGAATCTTTGCTGCGTACTAGGAGCCTTGTTTATGTGCCACTTGAAGAATTATCCCAGGCAGATGTGAAATTGAAAAGTCGTGTTGTACCACGGTTATTCGGACTTTGTTGGGGACCATATCCACTACACTACAAGACTGATAAGGGTTGGGGATTTTTGGTCCCAAAAGGTACTTTTTTCTTCTATGTACTATCTATGTATACTTGTGTGAGTGTTAAAATCCCCTGAACTTTATTTCAGTTTTCTTACTATGTTTTTCCTCTTTTTTCTAGATTCTCGTATTGCCTTATCGGAAGTGCCAGAAATGGAAGAAGTTGTGTTAAGACGAGGTGTAAAAGCCACAATTCCTGTGAAGTAAATTTATTTTTAATGATTCATTGTATTACAACGTCATTTCAATCAATTATTATATTGGATCAAATATTTTTCATCTGAATTACATTCTTTTAGGGCAATTCTTAGAGTAATACAACAAAATAAAGCTGAAGGTATTGGAGATGTTGTGCTGACACATTCGCATTCATCAATTAGCATCTTTAATTTTCACAAATTGCCACATCCTGTAAGTTTTAGATTTCTCGTTAGAAAATTTCTTGTATAATACTTTGTAAAGAAATACCAGGAAGTAAAAAAGAAAAATTTTTTGTTAATTTTCATTTTAGCAAGGTTTATATTCAAGGTTGAAAATATCATAATATATCACTTGAAAAGAAACAGTTTAGACTGAATTGCTCAAACTTATTTCACATTTCCTTCAACATCACACTATTTGTTTATATGGCTTTTTTTTCTTTTGTGCATACGACTACTTTGCTTGCTATCATTTCTGTAACTATCTGATAAGGATTGAGTATTAAACAGAGTATGCAAGGGTAGAAAGTAGACCATAACTGGTCAAGTAATTTTTGTAGTGCTATTTCAAGAGTGGAACTATAATTTTGGTATTTTAGAATGGTGAACATGATAATGTCGGTGATCCAATTTCAAAAGCTTTCCACCTGGAAATTGAGGAAGGTGTTTTATGGCCGATGCGTTACAAGAAAGAGTTCTCAGATTTATGTCGAGCAAGAAATACCACACGATTTTGGAACAATTATAGGTTCTTTTGTTTTAATTAAGTACATTTGAATTTGATTTTCTAATCCGACGATCATTTGATTTTTTCCTTGTAACTAGTGTTATGTTCAAATTATATTGTTTTTATTCGATCATTAGTAGATTGACAATCAGTTGGATTAGTCGGCAAGATTCTTTCGGGAAGTTATGTTACCATTAAAGGCATCCTTCATAACTTTTCGAGCAATCCTTTTTCCCATTTCATTTTTTGCTAACTCTTTTTTTCTTAATTTGTCTCGCATTTCCAAAATTTTCGAAATGAAATATAGTAAGGCAATTGATAAAACCTTCATGTAGGGATCGATTTCAAGAGCAGGTAACGGTTTGGTTAGATGAAAATGGCGATGAGGGAGCTATTGCGCCATCGATCATTCCAGCTGGTACGGTAACAAGACGAGCTGTTCATAAACTGTGGTTAACAGCTATCAATCCAAAGGTATTCATGTTACGTTTTATAATAGTTTTTCCATTGGTTTTATTCGAATAGCTTCTGACCTGTACGGCCAAATCAGTTAGTGTCTTAGAATAAATTATTATCGAAGTTTCATAAATGTGAAATTATATTTTCCATGGATTTGGTCTGAAATTTTTTGCGTTTAATTTTCAAATTATATTTCATTCTTCAAACTTTTTATCCAGTATTCTACAGGATGATCAAATGATAGGCACTAACTTGAAATCAATGGTAGAATGTCCTCAAGATTGGCATATCGTTGGTGCAGATGTTGATTCACAAGAACAATGGATAGCAGCAATGCTGGGTGATTGTTGTGTGGGTAAAGGCACGGCTGGTGCAACACCTTTCAGTAATATGCTTTTGGCAGGTCATAAGGCTGATAATAGTGATTTGCATAGTGTTGTTGCAAAGGAAGTTGGCATCAGCAGGGATAAAGCAAAGGTTCGTTAGTTGGTAAAGTAGAATTTCTGTGCCTTTCTTTTTCTTTTTCTTTTTTTGAAATTGGTTAAAATTTATTGATTGAAACTTTAATTATAGCTTTATTTAGAAATGATGTAAGCAAAATACTTGGATGATTATCGGATCGTATTCATGTAATTTCATGTAAAAGATGCTTTGATTGGCTGTTTGATTTGTGATATCATCCATTGGAAAGAATATTTATTGAAGGTACTGAATTATGCACGGCTTTATGGTTCTGGTGTAATACATGCAGCTGAATTTCTCATGCAATCAGGGATGAATGCCGAAAAAGCATTAAGCGTAAGCAACAAATTGTTTGCTACAACCAAAGGCAAACGATTCAAGTAATATTTTCACTCTCTTTATTTTCTTTCTCATGCACTAATCTGTTGGATGGGAATAATATTTTATGAGAACATATATGAATTTTAAATATAAATTATCCTGTAAAATTACGAAGTGTGTTGCGTTGATGAAGATATAGCATCAGTTGCAACTTTGGCATCATTCATAATAGCATGCAGAATTCTTGCTTCATTTATGTTTACTTCTGAACTATGTACTATTTTGGAGGCGAAACCATCTCTAGCTAGGGAAATATTCCAGATAATTGATAAAACGATGAAATTTTGATTGAAAAAATACAGAACAGGTTTTTTTTTTTCATTTCCAGAATTATCGCGTTTATTTTTCCAGCTTTTTGAAATTGAATCAAAATTACAACGATTATTTTCGTTGGTACATTGATAACATATGCACTTCAAGTATGAAAGCGTATTATATCTATGCAAATGGCAGTTATTTCTTACCGGAATATCGCATCCGACAAGGGTATATAAAATTCGTTTGGCCATAGTTTGCTTAAATGCCTTTCGCTGATAAAGTTTTTTCTCTTCCAATTTACAAAATTTATGTTAAGTTTGAGAGTGGATACGAACTGAATAATTTCAAAATTAATATTGAAAATTTCTGAAGGAAACTGACGCTACACTTTGAAGACTGGCTTTATGAAAATGTGTGGAATAAACTGCGTGAAAAAGGGCAGGATGAAGTCGATTTCAGCAAAGATTGGTTAATTAAACAAATTTACGATGGATGTAATGAGTATCAGCTCTATACTGGAGGATTGTAAGTGAAAAAATCCATTCAACATAATTCGTTTTCAAAAAAAAAAATAAAATGATTCATCCAGAAGATAGCAAAAAAAACATTAAAACTTTTAGTGAATCTGATACGTTCAATTATTTGGAGCTAACACTGAATGATCCTAAGCCGCGTACCCCGGTATTGGACTGCCAGCTTGGTTATTGCTTAACTCCGTTACCGAAAGATGTCAGAGATCACGAATATTTCTTGAAGAAATATCGACGTTCAATCATAAATTGGGTAACTGATGGATTTTATTGTCGCCATGATTAATGACAGCTTAGCCGTTTAAGAAGATTAAAAAGGAATGGTTTGAAGGCTGACATAGAAAGGCTTTCTTTGAAAGACCCTAAATGACTGCAATATCATTGTTGCACTGCAATATTATTGAATTGTATCCTTGTGATTGTTGTAATCTGTTGATTCGGTTAGAAGCTTTCTTGAAATGACGAAACAAACATAGCTTATTGCATATAGAAAATTGATTTTTATATGGAGCATTTTGGAAGGAAGGAGGGAAGATTTAGGATGAAAGAGAAATCAAGGAAAATTTCAAATCTAGTTTATGAAATTGCAAAGGCTAATTTCGTCCGGAATCCCAGATTTGATCGGACGTTTGGATTGTTGGCTGTTCTCAATTTATGAGATCTTATGATGGATTTTGTAGTTTTTCCATCCCATAATGTGTATATTTTCGTCGTAAGTATTATTTTTGGGAAACCAAACCATTTACGTAATTCTGATTTTAGGTGGTACAATCAAGTGCTGTTGATTTTCTTCACCTACTTATTGTATGCATGAAATGGCTTTGTGAAATTTATCGTATTGAAGCTCGATTCGCTCTTTCAATTCACGATGAGGTATAGATTTATTTCATTCTAAAAGTTTATGTTGAGCTAAATAACGGGATACTTTGATATATCTCGGTAGTTGTTCTAGTAAGATGTTTCGACCTTCTTACTTATTGTTTCTTAGTATTTTTTCTCTTTGGTTGGTATTCGAGTAAAGGAATTTTATTTTCAGATTAGATATATTGTACCGGCAGAAGACCGTTATCGGTGTGCACTGGCATTATCATTAAGTAATATGTATGTGCGTGCTATGATTTCTCAAAAATTAGGCATCAAGGAGCTACCAATGGTTTGTTGATAACACTTTTAGAATATATATTCTTCTGATCTTCGATCATTCATTAGTAATATTTCTTTCTAATGAATGACTAGATCAGAAGAATTATTTCCCAATGATCGCATAGTTCTATGTCAAGAACAGCAAATATCACCAGTCAGAAGTTTTTATTGCCGGCTGTTTGACGCCGTGTTTTTCCAATTCTTATGGTTAAACTATGTTAATTTACAATAAAACTGTTCTATTTGTGAAAAAATCGAATTAAATTTGATCACTTGTTTCATAACTTTCAGTCGGTTGCATTCTTCAGCCAAGTTGACATCGACCGTGTACTTCGAAAAGAGGTCAATTTAGTGTGCACGACGCCAAGCGGTGAATGCATTCCACCAGGTTGGTTCTGGTTCTATTTTCACAGTTTGAATGGAATTCATTTGTAAAGTAAAAATTGAGGAATGAAGTTTATACCGGTATTCGTAGCTTGAATGAAGTTCTGTTAAGGTGAAGCATTGGACATGAATGCTATTTTGATGAAAACTGGTGGTACGCTGAAGAAAATTGCAGTGGCGGGATAGCAACAGCATAAGGAAAAATATTCCAGAAAACATTGAAATAAGTGTTTGTTGGCAGAAATTTAAATAAAAATAGGTTATCCTGGATGTTCAGATCGAAATGGTGATTTGCCTTTCGAATACCACATTGTTATTGTTAATTAATTCAGGTGACACTATGTTATATCTTATCCTTGTTGAATTTAACTTGTAAATGTATAAATGTTGACCATCGTAACGAAAAGGTCAAAAGCACTGTTCATTATGAACGATATGAAATTGTCAAAAGTATCTGCTATCATTTGTATCCACTGGTTCTAATATTAACTGAAATTAATAATAGACGACAGATGATATTAAATATCAATATAATACCCGTATAAAGGATACAGCAATCGCAAAATTAAAGGATGATCATTTGTCATATTATTAAAACAATGGGTAAATTGACATTACTATTAAAATAACAGATTTTATAAAAAAAAAAAGTGAAGAAACGCATACATGTTTAAAATAATCCCATTTTACAGCAGTTATTTTTTTACAAATATGATACATTTAAATAAATAAAGAAACTCCTCAAATAAGCAAGTTATTTTTAAATGGTGACCTTGTCGTCCCAGTAGTTTGTATCGTATAAATTGGTGGCAAAGTTTGAGTTTCCGAATTTCGTCTTTGCATTCCTAAAATTTAACACTTAAAAAAAAATTTCCAGAAATGAAATTTTTTTAATTTCCGATAGCAATATTTTCATGTCGATCGTTTCCTATTCATGCTTACGATGAAATTTCATTCATACACATTTCTCATATTAATTTCGCGAAAGAAAAAAACGATCTTTTTCTTTCTGTTGGTAAAATCTAAATTTGATATTAATTAAATTTTCCACTGCATTTTAGCATATTCTTTAACAGACATCTTCCAATCTTACGCCATATCATGATGCCCAGAAAAAAAAGAAAAGAAAAAAAGAATAAAAATTGAATTTTAACAAAATCTTTTTAATAGCAAATTTCAAAATTCACTTTTTTTTCTCTCTCTTTCATAATATTTGTTGCCTTATCATGTATGATAAAATACACTTTTCTACCGTTGTTTCATTTTTGCATTCATAATAAGATGTTCAGAAAAGTTTTAATAATTTTTTTTTGAAGAAGAAGAAAAAGATAGAAGAAATTATTGGTTTCATTATCAGAGAGTTACACAAAACTATCCTTTTTCATTGATGTATTATTTGAATTTAATGCTATCCTTTAAATTTATCCCATATAACCTTATTTGCAACCTTTTTTCTTTTTTTTTTTTTTTTTTTTTTACCTTAAATAATTCCTAAGCTTCGATTAATTAACTACAGTATCTTCTAGTTCTTCCAATTAACATAAAATCATTTAAGTTATCGATTAAATGAGATTACATCTAGGCTTTAACGCAACGATTTCATTAGGCTTTTTGAATTAATTAGCTATAATTGATAACTTTATAGGTAATTCCAAGTTTTAAAATTGAGGAATACTAACCATCTTTTTGTTCTTCAATCATTTTGAGTGCTTCATTATATGTAGGTAATTGTGAATTGGTTGGAGATAATGTTAAGGCACAAGTGGAATATTTTGGTGGTGATTGTATTCGTTCTTCTTCTTCTTCTTCATCTTCCACTTCAACTTTTAAATTCATCAATAACCTGAATAAGCTGAAACAAAATAAACGTTTTCTTATCTTATCATTTATTCTTTGATTATATATATATATCGATGTATAATTATGGTTAAATTGATTTTAAAATGAATAGAAAATGTATAATAAATTGGAAAAGTTAGGGATAGTGTTTTGGAGTTTTGTTAGTTTGAAATGATGCGAAAGTATCTCTTTTTTTTTTTTTGCATATCAGAAAATCCAATTTAATTTTTGAAATTCATTGAAAAACTTCCATTCTATCAGGTTATTTGGTGTAACTTCAAATGAAATATATGGAAGGAAATTTTTGATTGATTTACCTGTTAATTAAGAATAAGATTAATTACTGGATAGTTTTTTTTAATCGAAATTGAAAATATTTGTAAATTTTTTTTTAATTTTAATTTTTTGATGAAATAATTTACCTAATTTCGATCGTTGTACATATGAGTGCAAGAATAAGCCATATATTTTCCGATGTAACATAGCATTGTTCCATTACCAAAGCATCGATCAATTTGCATATCAGAAATGATAAATATGTTGCACATAAAATCTATAGCAAAAAAAAAAAGTCAAACTGATATTTTATAATTTTTTTTTTCCTTAGTATCATTCGTCTTTTTTTTTTTTGCAATATTAAATTTGTATATTTAAAATGAAGAAAAGCGATCGAAAAGTTAAACTTTTTAGTAAATAAATCAAATTTAACTTATTTTTGACTAAATTTTTGAATCGTTTCAAATTATAGTTTCTTTTAAGTTTAAAAAAAAAAAAAAAACAAACAAAAAAGAAGAAGTAAAGAAAATGCTTTAAAAAACAGTATAAATTATTATCATAATTACTAATTGATACAACATAATTTCATCTAATTTATGTCATTTGCTTTGAAGAATGAATAAAATGATAATTATTTCATTATGTTAATCATTCAATCATTTACGAAATCAATTATTAATTATATTTAGATTTTATCAATAATTTTAATGGTTTAAGAAAGAAGGAAAAAATTTTTACGATAAAAGAATGATTGAAATTTCATAAATCTACGAGAATATGTAATCATGAAATTATTGGAAATAAATTGAATAATAAATAGATGAATGAATTGGACTAACTTTATAAATAACACAAACGATAACAAGTTGTGGTATATGAACAGCAAAAGCAATAGCAGCCAAGATTGTAAAAACTAAATTTATCAATGCAACAACCAGTAGTGATTGATTATTGTTGTAAATAATCAGAAGTGAAGAGCATAGTGTAATATTCATCACACATAATGTAAGTATTCCATAAATTTTCTGCAAAAAAAGAAAAAAAAAATAGATCAAAATTAAAAAAAGAAAAATTTTTTAAATAATTAATTATTTCTTTGCTAAAATTGAGGAAAAAGTTTTTAATTTTTCTATTTAGTTTTATTTTTTTTTTTTTTTTTTTTTTTTTTTTTTTTTTTTTTTTTTTTTTTTTTTTTTTTTTTTTGACAAAATATTGATATTTTTGTAAGCGATCAAATTTTCAACTTTACTTCTTTTCTTCATTGTTAAATTGCTAGCATGATATAACTGGCAGTGTAAAAGAATGCTTGTTTTATTGCTAATATTTTGAATTCGTTTTTGTTGGTAAAATGAAAGATGAAAGATTAGGGTAACTTTCATTTAGGTAGTTTCAGGCTATCGATTCATTTCATTTTCATTTGCTTTCGGAAATTTTTAAGTTATGATCAATAAAGAAATTTCTGGTGATAATTTTATTTTTTACTATTGAAAAATTTGCAACAATTGTTTACATAAGAAATTTTTATTTTTATAAATTTCATTGGTATAAATGAAACTTATTGTTAATTTATTTCATTGGATATAAAAACAGGGTAGTGTTTATGAATGAGAAGAACTGTAAGTGATTTTTATAGCCATCAGTTAAAGTTTTATTTTCATTTGAATGCTTTCAGTAAATTTTTAGCATTTCATTTTTTTAATGTTTATAATTCAAGAAATTTCAGTTATTATGTTGACGTTTTTTCATTCTTTTCTCTTTTTTTTTTTGAAAAATACCTTTTTTTTGATAGCAGAATATCGTTCTACACTTCGATTTGAATTGTTACAACTTGAACAACCATCTTCACTAGCTCTTCGATCTGCTGATGATGGTAAACCATAATTTCCCTCCATGTTTAATATCTGAAATGTGATTCGTACAGGTAATTAGCAGCTAATTCTCCCTATGATTTATTATTATGATTATTATATTTTTAGCTATTGCTGGAAGATTAATTTGTGGATAATAAAAGAAGGTTAAGTTGAGATTTTATTATTGTCATTATTATTAGTATTATTATTTTTAATAATATTTGAAGACTCATTTGGGATATTAAAGATTAATTTAAGTTTATCACTATTATTATTTATTATTATTATTATTACCATTTATTATTATTATTATTATCATTATTATCAATATTGTCATTATTATTATTACTATTATTATTATTATCATCATCATTATCATTATCGCTATTATTATTAATTATTGTCAAAAGATTAATTTGGGGACGGTAAGTGAAGGAAAGTGTTTTAGAATTGCATATATTTGAAAAGAGAAAAAAAATTCATTGTGAAGAAAAAAAAAAAAACAAAAAAATCTTCAGAAAATTGATCAACACTAATAGCTTATTGAAATCGTTAATCTAAAATAATGCAATCATATTTTTACGCAACAAATAACAATGTCACCATTACCAAATAGAATAAAATGATGCAAATTAAAATTAAATTAAGAAAAAAATTTATTAGGATCAAACATAAACTAACCATAAATAATGTAAGAAAAAAAAGTTAAAATGTAATTGTTAACATTACTTTTACAGTAGCATTTACGAGAGAAAATATGAAATTAACCAACTGATTGTCAAAATCTTAGACTACAATAAGATATGACTATGATCACCAAATTTACGCGAAATGTCAAATAATTTTCTGTAAGATATGATCGGTAATGATTTGCATATTTTAATTCAAATTTACATAAATATGATTAACATTGAAATTTTTATTGAATTTCAATAGTATGCATGCTGTTACACTTATCATATATTGTTCTTTGCTACTGATCGAATTACTGCATCAAAACTATTAGATTACATAAGATAATCAAATCGAATGCATTAATAATTTTCCTAAATTAAAAAAAATTTGAATTTAAGTTGAAATTCATATCGCTCGCATACCTTCCGATGGCTTTTATATTTTAAAAGTTGTTGCTTTAACAATGAAAGATTTAAGACAGAAAGTGTGAAATTTATTAATTTTCTAAAATTTGACTTATTTCAATGAATTTGGCATTCTTTTTTAATTATGCATTTTCTCTAGAAGAATTGAATTAATCCAAATAATTGTAAAGAGCCGAAACGAAAGATTTTCTCGCAAATATGTTAATTATTTTTTTTTTTTTACACAAAGAAGATGGAGTAATTTTATTTAAATAAAAAATTTAATAAGAAAAGTTTCATTCAATGGATCAAATTTAGCAAATTGACGGTATGAATTATAAATATTGGGATATGTGATGACCGAACTATTATCAGAGTCCTTTATCTTAACTGGCAATAGCAAATGAATTGGAAATATCATTTGAACGAAATTCTTTTTCTTATAGATGATCCAATTAAAAAAAAAAAAAGAGAAAGAAAGAAAGGAATCAATGTTTTAATCACTACTAAAATCTTTGCTAAGATATAAGAAAGAGGATAAATTGACCTATTTCGGAGTGAAATCATAACTACTGATAAAGTTGTGATTAATTTCAAAACATGAGTGTCAAAAGTTTTTCCAGGTTAATATTTGATGCATAAATAAATGAATTATGGTTTTTGATAGGAAAGCATTTGATGCAGGAAAGATAGGAAAAAGAAAAAAAATGTTTAGCTTTTTTAAAATTTAACAAATTTTAGCGACAAATTTATCAAATTTCAAATAACTTAGTTATATAAATAATGTGAGGCAAAAAAAAAAAAAAAAAAAAGGAAAAGAAAAAGTTTGCTGTTTTCTTTTCTTTTCTTTTCCAATAAAATATACGAAAGAAAGAAATAAAAAAAAGAAAAAGGAAATTTTTGAAGAAAACACTATTGATTGATGCTTTGTAAATTGTTATATATAAATTTTGTATGAATGATTTCAATTTAGTATTTTCTTCTATTTAATAATAATTGTATAAGTGTAAAAATACATTTACTATATACATATATATATATAATATAAAATAAAAAAGGAAAAAAAAATTAAAAAATAAAATTAACCAAATAATGAATTGGATCCAGTATTGCTACTGTTTGCAATCGTGCACTTTCCACGGAAGTGCTCCAAACGAACGGAACTGAACTTGTAATCTTGGCGAATTTTTCTGAAATAATTTATATCCTTCCATTTTCAGTATTAATTTATACAGCAAATTTCATAGTAATTTTCGTCTTTTTCTTTTTTTTTTTTTTTTTGCCTTTTCCCTCTCTCTCTCTCTCTCTCTCTCTCACTCTTTCTACTTTTTCATTTCATCTTTTAATCTCTTTGTGTAAGATATGAAAGAAAAAAAAAAAATAAAAAAATAAAAAAAACAGGATGAAAAAAATTTGCTATGATAGTTTTATTTTTGAAAATGAAATAGAGAAAAAAAAAAAAAAAAAATGAAAAATCTTTTTGTTTTTTTAAAAAAACAATATTTGTTATGAAAATGAAATATAAAAATTTAATAATCATTTGTAAAACATATACACACACATACACACACACACATATACACACACACACACACACATACACATGCACTAATGAATTCTAAAATTACCCATTTAATAATCACAGTACAGTTCGGTTTTTTTTTTTTTTTTTTTTCTTCCCCGTCATTCCCGCACTTTCTTTTACCAAATCCTAATAACCCGCTCTTTGTCGTCTGGTAACTAGCAAAATATATGTTTTCTTCTATCTGATATCATTTAATTCATTAATAAAATTATAAGTATCATTTCTGATATTATCTATTTTCTTACAAAAAAAAAAAAAAAAAAAATTAATGAATTTTTGTAAAAATATTAAAAATAAATTCTAACGATGATTCATTTACAAGTAAATAGAAAAATGTATCATAAAATTCCATTGTGAAGAATCTTTTTTTTTTTTTTTTTTCATTTTTTATTTGAAACGTTAATTTATTTGTAATATATTAATAAAAATGATAATTTCGAAATTTTTATCATTTAAACAATATTTAGAAATTTCTTTTCTATCATACTACTATGAATGCATTAATTTTGATTTTCATGAGAAAACAAACGTATTGTCTATTTTTGATAGAATAAAACATCATTGCTAATTTATATCAAAATTTAAAAATAACTTAAAAAAAAAAAAAAAAAAAAGGAAAATTCCTTGCTTCCAATTCTTATTCATTCTCTTAAAATTTCTTAAAAGAAACTTAGAAAAGAAAAAAAAAATTGAACTAATTAGATAAGCTTGAAATCGATATCATATGTATATGTATATAAAACAAAAAAATCTTTTTACAATTTATGATAATTATAAAAGTAAACTGAATTTTACAATGGAACAGCTATAGTACGGATACATTTGAATGTCAAAAATTCATTTTTTAGAAATTCTCGTAAAATATTTTTTTCGCATGATAATTTATAACATAATGATAGCTTTTTTCCGATCAAAAAAGATAAAAAAAAAAAATTGGATTTATCACATGATATTTCATGTTATCATAGGATTTTATTGGAGTGATTACATATTGTCAATATAAATAATTTAGATTTTATTCAGAATTACTGGAATTTTACCTTTAAAAAAAAAAAAAAAAAAAAAAAAAAAAAAAGAAATCAAAAAATATTGCATAAGTTTCAGAAAATTAACGCATGAGCTATTATTTGATACATGAGAATAGCTTGAAAACATTTTACATAAATATGGTCGCAAATATTTCCAATAAACTTTTTTTCCGGTTCATGTTTATTAATTAATAAATATAACTTATTACCGGAAAATTTATATTTATTGCCACAGAAACTGGTTGGTTGGTGATCAATTAATAGCTATTAGTAATATTCATTTAAGCAACATGAAACATATTATTATCAGTTTTACCTGTTGTAATCAACATTTTTAAAAAAAAAAAAATTTCTTTTTTTAGGAGAAGAAAGGGCAAAGAAGAAAGAGAAAGAAAACGAAAAAAAAAAAAGGGAAGCGAACATTGGTCATAATATATTGATCTGGTTATTGATCACATTTTGATTGAAAAATTGGGTAAATACAATTGTATAAATAATGTCGACAGTTTTGCCATCGTTTTCCTGTCAACAAACTGTATGATTAAAATGATATTTAATAATTGCGATATTTTCTTTTTAAATTATAACTTTAAAGAGCAATTCCATTTTTGTTTTTCTCATTTTAGTGCATGAAATTAATTCATGATATTATTGAGGAATGAAAAGACTGATGAAAGATGATATCAATGTTTGTTATCTTGATAGCAGAGTCATAAAAAGGTTGGCAAATTATCATATTTGTAAATTGAAACTATAATAAAGATTAAATTAATATAACATTAATTAAAATTAAATAAAATATTTCCTCGATTACTCGTTCTGTATAACAGTGCCTGATACGTGATCGCAAAATCTTTTGACGAAATGCAACATTAAAATGTATCCCTAAGATAAATTTCAACAAAGTTTTCAGTTATCATTTCCAAAAAAGTTATGCTCAAGTAATGTATAGACTGTTAATAATTAATCAATGATAAATGATGATATTGATTAATGAAGTCCAAATGAAGCTCATATTATCAACCTTGGTTGCTGTAACTAAAATTTAACAAATTTTTGAAAAGATAGAAAGAGAAGAGAAAAAAAGGAAATGAGGAAAAAGTTTTTTTTTTTCTCCCACTGTGAATTTTATATAATAACAAAAAAAAAATCAATAACTTATTATATTATGCTTCATTCAATATCATTGAAAATACTCAATTCAGTATACATATCAATCTAATTGTTAATTATCTAAAACAATTCTACGTTACAAATTTTATTTTCATGAAATTCTAACTTTAATATCAAACAAAAATATTCAAATATGAATGTAACATATCAAAAAAGTTAGAAGAAAAATACGTAAAGAGGCAAAAGAAATGACGGGAAAAGAGCATAGAAAATTCGGATTAACGAGTTATACCGGAATGGAATTAAATTGAGTGCATTATAATTCCTATTGTTGTGTACATTTTAGGTGTAAGTATTTAAAAAAATAAATAATCATAATCCCTTTCGGACTATATTTATTTATTTTTTCCAACAGATAGTCATCTCTTATTTAAATTCTATTTAATTTTGGCTAAATAGAATTTAAATTTATTTACATTCTCGTAATTTATTCTTCATTTTACCGTTAATTTTTTTATGCAAAAATATTCAAGTTTATTTGAACAAATTCTCTTTTCCATTCTTTTGTATTCTATAAAATTTTCTAACTAATTCATATCTTACTACCTTTAATCAATACGAATTGCGTAGGGCCTGCATTTTTCTTTAGCCTTATTTGTTAATTATATTTCTTTGGATTAATTTATTTTCATTTTAATGCTTATGAATGTCAGGAATGAAATGTTATATATATATATTGTCAAATAATCAAATACAAAATCATTTTTCATTAAAATTATACCTGAATCATCCCACAAAAATAATTCATGTTCCATATATTATTTTTTAAAATAAAAACAAAAGTTTTATTTTTTTTTAAGATTCCAACTTAATACATTAAGACAGAAATAGTAAACTATCAGTCTTCTTCTGCTATTTTTAGCCCATCTATTAAATATAAAGATGATTACTTCGGTTATTAGGTTATTAATTATATCTTATTATAATACTTGCATATTTCGGTATTTTATTCTGTCAATATTTCAAACAATTTAAAAATCAAAGAGCATATATATGTACGTTTTTTGCAGGATATGTGAAAACATTAGATGGATGATAACAAAAGCTTAAAGCCATTCATTAAGACAAACTGCAATTGCTAATTAAATTAATGATGATATCATAAGATGTATATATAATTTGTCATATGATTATCGATAAAAAGTTACGCACAAATATTAATGCCAGTCTTTTCAAAAAGGTAAAAATTTTGTAAATTTTTGAAATTTGAAAAGCAAGTCAAACAGTGTTTAATGATTTTGATTTGATTGAACACAAATACATTTGTTCTTTTAATTTCTTCTTTGCTATAAAATATAAATGACTAGTCGAAAGGTGGCAAAGAATAGAATTACAGAAGTATGATTCAAATTTCAAAAAGACTATTTTGATTCAAATTTCTGGGATTTTTAAATGTAAAATTCTTGATAACTAACACATAGATAATAATATAGAAAGAATGAAACATTTTTAACTTTTCTGATCGAAGAATAAAATGAAATATTATTGTTTACAACATATATCATTGTTATGATAAAATAGACAAAAAAATTGAAACAAAATTTTCAAATTATTCATGAAATCATTTGATAAAAAATTTTAGTACGAATGATTAATTCAGCTTGAATGAAGCAAATAACAAAAGAATTTCAACAATTCATAAGTATAATTTCACAATAATGATTTTCTAAAATTTCTAAGATAATACAATTGTAACACAAACGATAGATAACATTTAGCACTTTTATAGTATGATGAACGATTGAAACATTTTAAATGTAATGATTATTTTTCATAAGCATTTATTAGTAATACCATAGATATCTTACAATTAATTATCTATGATTATTTATATAAAAATTCAAAATTTATGTTCCTTAATGTGAAAATAAAAGGATGAAATTCTTTTTTGAATTATTTAGTTTGGTACGAATAAAGAGAGGAAAAATGGGTGTGTTTTTTAATTTATTCTTTTTTTTTTTTTTTGTAATTTTTTGATCAGATAAGCTGTAAAATACTGGTAGAGAAACTAAACGAAACAATCATTATGTTAAAGAATGACTATTTCAACTAGTCTAGACATAGTGGACAATCTAAAATTTAGTTTTTTTTTTTTTTTTCTAAATTTTGAAACTATTGCATCCAATTTTTTTTTTTCCTGTTCTACTTTCCTTAAACACTACTCAAGAAGGAATATATCTTGGAAGATAAATTGTTATATGTTAGGATTAAAACAATTGTTATCATCCTTTATTTGACATCAATCATTAATAAATTCAAAAGATTACTGAAAGGTAAAAGTTTATGAATGATAAGAAGTGAGCCAAGAAAAATGAGCCAAAAAAAAAAAAAGAAAGAAAGAAAGTATATTAGGGAAAAATTATACTTCATTGATATGATTTAGTGGGAAACGAAGAAATAATTTCTCAATAAGCATTTAAGGCAAAGTTGGAAAAAAATTATGTAAAAATTAGAAAAAGAAAAGATTGAAAAATTTCAAAGAACAATTACTTTCCCATATTTCTTTCACGATTTGAATTGAATCTTAAATTTAAATCAGTGAAATTTTGTATTTTTTTTTTTTTTTAAATTTCTTCGATTATGTTTTGAAAGTTTTAAATAATATGAATACAAATTCAATTAAGCTAAATAAATTTTTCCATTAATCATTTTTTAATATTATTTTCAATTATTTCTGTTCCTCTTTGAGTAAAAAGATTTTTTTTTTTTTTTTTTTCAACTCATTGATTTCAATCCTTTCTTAATCTAAACCTTTTCATTCAACTCTCTGCTTCCCGTTTTTCATTATTTTCATTTTTATTTCCATTCCTTCATCCTCCATTTTTCCTCAACTAATACCAACCAATCGATCTCAAATCATATTCTTATTCCTTCTTCATCCAATATTACGAAATATACCGTGAAAATTGCTAACAGAAAATGGAAAAAAAGTTTACATCCAAAAAAAAAAAAAAAAAAAGACAAAAATTAAATGTAAACAACATTTATGGTATACCGAAAATTTTTTTTTATTCGATGACAAAATTGCATGAAATGAAGGAAATTCAAAGTTGTGAATATGGCTGTTTTGATACTTGTTAAAATTTATTGTCTTTTTTTTTTTTTTTTTTTTTTTTTTTTTGTCTAAAAAGAAGACGATGAAGAAGAAGAAGAAGTGGAAGTAAAAGAAGAAGCATTGAGAAAATTGTATTGAGAGAATTTCACATTAATTTTATTCCTTTCTTTTCCTTTCCATTTCAAAATGATGCCAAAATGGGCTGAATTTCGTCAACTAAATAAATAATGGAAGAGTAGCAATTTTAGATTAAATCCAGCAAAAATTTATGCTCATCCGATCAATTTTGATTCCATCCATAACTTTTGTTAAAATTTTTGTTCACTTTTTCGTAAAATACTATTTATTTCCTAAACTTAAATTTTAAATTTATTACCAAAAATAAGTATAAAAAGAAAAAGGCGACAATTAATTTTTACATCAAATAAAAAAAAAAAAAGAAGAGAAGAAAACAAAGGTAGGGCAATATTTTAATGATTGTAAAATTTGCAATATAATATTACTGAATTATGAAAAATTATTGTACAAAATTAAGATTTTAAATTTGGTTAAAAAAGGCAACATCCCCAAAGAAACTTTTACTGCTTTATAATATCAAAAAAAAAAAAAAAAAAAAAAAAAAAAAAAAAAAGAAAACGATTACACATACGTAAATGATGGAAATGAATTCGTCAATGAAACTACCTGTTTGATGATATCCAATTATCATTTCTAATGATTTCATTCCATTATTTTCGCTTTATTAGTAGATATTATATTTGTAGTTCAATTTAATTCATTGAAATTACATCTTTTTTATGCAAAAATTTATGATAATAAAATGCAAAAAAATCAATGATTGATAGGAATGATTATGAAAAAAAAGAAATTATAATAAAAATGAACTCCAAAAAAAAGAAAAAATGCATCGAAATTTTTTCCTCGAAAATATTAAATATAGTATTATATTCGAATATATTGAAAATTAATTGTAACAATAAAAAATAAATAATGATAATAATTAATAATAATAATAATAACAATAATAATAATAATAATAATAATAACAATAATAATAATAATAATAATAATAATAATAATAATAATAATAATAATAATAATAATAATTAATAATAATAATAATAATAATAATAATAACAATAATAATAATAATAATAATAATAATAAAAATAATAATAATAATAATAATAATAATAATAATAATAATAATAATAGTAATAATAATAATAATGATAATAATAATAATAATAATAATAATAATAATAATAATAATAATAATAATAATTTAAATATTATTTTTCTTCTTTGAAATTTTTTGTTATTATTAGCGTTAACAAATATATAAGTATCTGTTACAAAATTACTTTCTTAAATATATACAAAATTGCTAAATAATCAGAAATGCCAATATTTTACATGTACCAGTTGTTAGTGTACGATAAATCAAACAAGTAATTTTATACGCAGTATATTAATTCCCTATGATTTTTCATGAATCACTTTTTTGAGGAAAAGAGATGATAAGAAAATTGTTTGGCTTCATAAAGGTATTTTTATGATTCATGAAAAATAAACTTAACTTTTTTTCATTTAAAAAAAATTTGATCTTAACTTTAGTTAAAAATTCATTGCACTGGAATAAACTAAAATGGTATTTAAAACAAAAACGAAATCTTTTCATAAAAAGGAGGGCGACAAAAACGACAAAAAAAATGACAAGAAATTCTTAATGGAAGATTTTTGCTGAAAGCAATTTATTGATAAACAAGTTTAAAATGGCGAAGTACCATCTCAGTGCTTTCTACCAAAACAGTCTTGCCTTTCATGAATGAATGAATCATATAAAATTATTCTTTTTTTTTTTTTTGCTAAAAGTTTGGTATAGAAAATCTAAAAATGAAAAGATATTGGTAGTTCAGTTTTTTTCTTTAATTTTTTTTGAGGAATTACAAAAAGACAAAGGATTTCTTTCGGATTTTATTTTAACTGATATAATAATTTATCAATAATGATCAATGAATAATTTACAAAATAAAAAGGAACAATTAACCAAACAATTGTAGTATTGTGTGTAGTAAAATTAATAAGTTTTGATCAAAACTTTACACTAAAAAAGGTCAAGAAAAGTTGAAAAAGTGAATTTTAAATGCTACATAGCTCAAAAAAAAAAAAGAACTATGAATTTAAGAGGCTATTCAATGAAGGTAAAGAGAAATAAAGGAAAATCTCGAGTACAGCGATTAATTTATTACTTTAAATTTCAAGATTGCCGAGAACAAAATTAATAATCTTTGCTGACTTAATTTAAATACCACAATTTTCAACTCTGAGTTAGGCTACATGAATTTGTTGTACCTGGATTCATTGCAGTAAATTTTACATTTTCTATTAGGACATAAGAGTGAAACAATATATCATACGCTAGTGCCGTACCAACGTTTGTCAGATACCATCAAGGACTAAAATTCCGACGAAAAAATTCTGAGGATACTAAATAGTTTAATCAAAAATTTCTTTTTTCTACCACTTTATCATTTCACTAATTCCTTTGACCAAGCTGACAGTTAAGAGATGTCAGCATAGTAAATTGTAATAACCTCACCTTAATTGGAAAGGGAAAAGGGGAATTACTGAATATCGAATGAAAATTCACAATTTTTCACTTTTTTAATTATCAGAATTATGGTGATAATAAGTAATGATTAGATAGTACGGTGAAGAATTAAGTAATTAAGTGAGCAGAGAATTGATATAGCAAATTAATAAGTAGATAATTTAATCGTTAAATAATGGTCAATCAATTAAATAAATAAACGAATGAAAATATGGAAGTAAACACTTATCATTTATTATACAATTTGAGTTAAAATATTTAGAGAGAAGAGAAATTTGGTTGAATGGAAAAAAAAAAAGTGCTAAAAGTGCTTAGCCGTTTTAAGTATGGTCTAAGCATTGCTTGTGTAATTTTCTCACAAAATTACATTCTTTCCTCATTTCATTGAAGTGTATTTTGGCCGTTTCATTCAAATATTTCACTTCTTTTTATTATTACATTTTTTCCCCTTTTCCTTTTTTTTTTTTTTTTTTTTTTTTTTTTTATATTATAAAGTCTAATTCAACGTAACAATTGTTGAGTTCGCATATTTTTCAGTATTTAAATTGACCAATTAAAATTGCCTTTTTTTTTTTTCATGCTCAGTCATTTCATATTTCCTCGCAATTTTCGTCATTCAAATTGTTCAAACTATTTCTTCATGATTTCGTTTCATGTCATTCCACATCTTTGATTATTATTTAGATATTCGCACAAATAATTTTATTTTATTTCATCATTTTATATCTGTCCGCATGTTTTGTCCTTCAAATTGCCTTCTCGAATGGCATTAAGTCATATCTGTTCTCATTATTCCACTCAAAAAAAAAAAAAAAAAAAAAAAAATACATTTGTTCGAATTATTTTAGAATAAATGAAACTTGAATTATCTTAGATAATCAATGCCCATCTGATAATAATAGTGATAATGTTCCAACTATTCAATGAATACTGTAAATAGCAGGTAATTACAGTAAATAACAGTAATACTGTAAGTAATAGGTACTTCGAAGTATATTTCTCCCCCAAATTCGTTAGTTGATGAAAAGGATTGTTTAATTTTAATATGTGACAGTATCATTTCAATTTGGATATAATTTTCAAAAGTAACTCTTATAACTAGTTATTGTTTTTATATTACATTGTATTAATTACGATTTCTGATTAGGATGTTCGTCAATTTCGATAATACGTCATTTAAAACAATTTATTCTTTTTTACAAAATAAGAAGTGATTTATAACTGGAAAATGTTTGAAGTATCATAAAAATCGTTTAACAAACCATTTAAGCAATTGTGAAATTTAATTCAAAAATGATAAACATAGAAAAATAAGGCGAAAAAAGAAATGTAAAGAAAATCTATATGAAAAGTATGGAAAGAAAAAACAAAAGGACGCTCACATTATGGTAATTATCGAAGAAAAGAATTCCTAACAAAAGAAAACGAAAAAAAAAAGGAAATTTAAAGTACAAACCATTTGTTTTTTTTTTTTTTTCTTATTTATGATAATTCGATGTATGTAAGATAACGTCGCAGTACTGATAAATGCAACTCATTTGCTTGTAAATTGATTACTAAACAATTATCAGTAATCAAATGTTTCATTCATTTTAATCCATAAAAAGAAAAATTGAATTTAATGGAGTAATAATGGAAAAAGAGATAAATTCACAGAAAAGGAAGTAAATGAAAGGGAACTAGTGATGCAGAACTATTCTTCAACATGATAACGTGAATAACTTTTTGAAAAATTAAATTTAATAGTGAGGTTTGTTACCTGTTAGGTGACTTTTGCTAAGTGGGAGAATGAAATTTTAAAAACGGAAAATTTATCCGTTTATTGCCAACAGCTAAATGACAACTAACAAATTAATAACGACAGCGTAATGTAATTTTAAAACTTGATTTGTAATGTAATTTTAAAACTTGATTCGTAATGTAATTTTAAAACTTGTAAATTTCCACACAAATTTTGACCTAATCATTTAAACCGTTCTAAAAACCAGTTAAACCCATCGTATCATACATACATTTTGCTGTATATGTATTAGTGTTAAAAAATTAAACAGGAATTCTTGATGATGTTAGCTAATTACAGAAAATTTGTTTCATTTCGAAAAATTGTTCCTTCTGTATGGTTCATTTAGAATGACAGTCAATTTAAATGGAAATCAATAATAGTTTCAATTATTCTAACATATAGTTATTACGTATTACTATCGTTCATTTCACGTAAATCTAACGTATAATATGTTATTGTCGCTAATTTTACAGCAAATTTAACGTATAATTATTATTAAAACGCCCATTTGGTGTAAACACGATTATCAACAATAATTTCACGAATTTCCTAAGGTATACAATTTAACGAAAAATAATTGTACATTGAGAAATGATGAAAAAGAATTTCCTTTTTAAACAAAATTATTCTTTTGCTAATTTATTAATTATAATGTAAGAGGAAAGGAATGAAAAAAAAAAAAAAAAAAAAAAAAAAAAAGAAATGCAGCATGCATCGAAGATGAAAACTGTGAAAACTTGATAGTGTTGTTTACTTCATAGTGTAATTTAAACTGGTAAGGAAAATTTTAGAAAGAAATAGTGATTTTGGTAAAAATTTCATTTTGTTTCCAAAAAAATATTAGAGGGAAGTTTTTTCTATTTTTATTTCCAAAATATTGAAAGGAAGTTTAATTTAAATTTTTGTTTTTTAAATTAAAATTTAACATGATTATCTTTCATTAATTGTTGGATAAGTATAACAATGGAAAAGTAATATACTACCGATTTATTTCATCTCAAAATAATCATTGCATCATTTTTCCCAACCGAAAAGAAGACAGAAAACTTTAATTGATTGTAACATTTTTCTTTTCGAGAAAAAAAAAAAAAAATGAAAAGAGCCATGATAAGGAAGGAAGAAAATCTTCATTTTTTTATTTTATTGATTGAATTTTTATTTTTTAATTTTTCATTTTTGACATATTTCTTGATAAGTTGAAAAATACCAACATCCAATTTAGTTGATGAAATGAAATGACATAACGTTGTGTTAATCAATATGAATTTTTGAATGATCATGAGATTCAATGAAGTGATAAGCGTAGAGGAAGAAATTTCGTCTTTTTCTTTGTATTTATTGCACGGTATGGATAATGATAAGATTATGATGAATTTTAAGCATGTAAATTATGCAAAACATATTTCCGGAAATTTCGGTAATTAAATGGAACTAAGTGAAAAGATGGATGAAAATGTAAAATTGTGTATACAAAACATATTGCATGTTATATTAATTGCATAAAATTAGAAATGGAATGTTATCTGTTGATTGTTGTAAGTTCAACTTTTTAGAAGTTTGCCGCTGTTTGATTGCATACAATAGTTTCTTTTTTTTTTTTTTTTTTTCGATAGATTAGATCGAAGTATGAATTAAACAAACAACTGAAACCTCTGTAAACATTGTACAACTATCAATTAATTTATTCTTAACGATTTTAAATATTACGGTATTTCCAACTTATTTTTTTCCCAATTACCTATGAAACTCTCATGCCAAATATTAATTTCCTGAAATCTCTGCAGTTGAGAATACCATGGAGATGTAGGATTTTGCATCTATTTGATTGTAAAACTCGTACTGCTTTCTCTTCTTCAATCATAATTTTAATGCTAATATTTTGTAAAGGAACCAAAAAAAAGAATATTTTATTACCATAACATCAATTTTAATTTTTATATAACTTAAATTGAATAAGCGTAGGAAAACTACGATCCAAATTGGAAACAATGACGAATAGTCTAAAATTAATTTAAATAAATTGACAGCGAACAGCTATTGTCACTGCACGGCATAACAACTACTACGGTACTCATGAAGGAAGGGATCTGGGACCACTGTTCAATTAAAACGTAATATCATTTTTTTTTTTATCAACGTTTTACAATTTATGCTTGAGGGTTTCGGAATTTTTGACCAGCATAAATTGCACCTGATCCAAGTTCTTCCTCGATACGAAGTATCTGATTGTATTTGGCGAGACGCTCCGAACGGCATGGTGCTCCAGTTTTGATCTGCAATTTATATCTTCAACAGAGTGCAGTGTAAGTGTTGTCATAATAACGATAGCAGTTGGAATGAAATAATACGAAGAATGAATTAGAGAGAAGCACGAAATTCAAAAAAAATGTTTTCCTGGAAAAGTCAATAAATGGTTTTCGGAATTCATTAAATCAATTATTACTATCTGCACATTTCGAAAAATGTTCCTGTACATCTAAGCATTTTTAAAATGTTAAATTAGTAGAATTTTTAGCTATAAACTTTTAAGTTAAACAAGGGTTTTATTTCAGTCTTCCAGATTTCAGAAATACTTGTCTATAAAAAGTGAAAATGAAAAAACACAAAAATTATGCTTAAAAAAAATTTTTTAGCAAATTAAATAGAAGTTGCAAACCTGTCCAGTAGCAAGACCAACGACGAGATCAGCGATAAATGTATCTTCAGTTTCGCCGGAACGATGCGATACCATCACACCCCATCCATTTTTACGAGCTAAGTTAGCTGCATCAATTGATTCTGTTACGGAGCCAATTTGGTTTACCTATATATAAGTGTTAGCTGTGATTTTAAAGTGAAGATCACAGAATAACAAAAAAAAGTATTTCACAAAAACGTCCCTTAAAGGAATTTTTTGTCATTTCGTATAATTTTAACAAAAGCAATCAGGAAACCTTGAGCAACAGGCAGTTGCAAGCTTTCTTTTCGGCAGCCATCGCAATTCTCTTTGGATTCGTAACAGTTAAATCATCGCCAACGATTTGAATCTGTGTATTGGCCAATGCTTTGCTCCAGTTGTCCCAATCATCCTGGTCAAACCAATCTTCAATTGACACCACTGGATATTCCTGAAAGAGAAACGTAGTAGAGTTAATTTCAAATATATGGAGAACTTATGAAGTGAAATTCTAGCTATATTTTATAGAGAACTAATTAAGGGAATCATTCGGAATTTGTAAAATCTAAAGTTTTTACTTCCATGGATAAAACTGAACATCCGAAAAGTTTATATTAAAATATCCTTCGATTAAATCAAATCAATAAAGCTATTCGTATATTTTTTCCGTGTAGCATATCTTAAAGTGTAACCACAAGAAGCGCATATACTTATTCAATCATTTTCATTTGACCTTTTATTTAATAATTTTTGAAATTGAAACCTTAATAAAGGATTGATAAATTTCCATCATTTGATCCCCAGTTTTCCACTGTGTTTTATCCGAGTTTGGATTTTTGAAATCTAAATCGTACAGCTTATCTGCTTCCTGAAAGATTGCTTTTTTGGTACGAATCTTGATAAAGAACGCCAGCATAATCATGAGTCTTGTACATCTTCTCCCTAACATTATTGACATATTATCATTAATTTAATACTTACCTTATAATATTCGGATGCGGCACAGTCCATGGCAATTGCTACTTTTCCTGTGTACCCAGCTGTAGCGATAGCTGTATTCAGCAAATCAAGACCTTCTCTGTTATCCTGAATGTTAGGGGCAAAACCACCTTCATCACCCACTGCTGTTGCATCGAGGCCATAACGTTTTTTAATTTCCGCCTGTAATGTTAGAAATGCAACCTTGTTAGGCCTTTCAGTTTATAATGTACATTTCTTTGTTTTAACATCATATTTTAGCTTATAAGCGCCGATACCTAAATCTTTCTTGCACTTATTATATTTGGAGATAAGCAAAGACGAAAATTGAATATAACGTAATGCTCGGAGTGAGTAAACATATAATTAATTCAGCATCTGTAGTGTAAGTAACTCTTAATTGATTAAATTGCACTCACCATATATCAAGTAACAGGAGTTAATGAAGGAAATAGGCTAACTTAAGACACTTCGAAATCATTTTCAGGGTAGGAGCATAATACATCTATGCTAAATACGGTTAAAATTAATCAAGATCTTAATATAAAAATAAAAGCCTTACCTTCAAGTAATGGTAAATTTCGGAACCCATACGCATTGCTTCGCTAAATGAATTAGCTCCAATGGGCATGATCATAAATTCCTGAAATCATTTTTTTTTTTTATTAGCATGCAGTATATCATGGAATGGAATAACTTAACTTTACAGATATCCGCATTACAATTTGAGAATATCAATTACTCAAAAATGTTAATATATGATCAGGATAATAGCTAACACTGCAAAACAGATGGTTGCTTCCAATATAAAAATCATTTTAACACTAAAAAAAGGAAAAAAACTGCATCACGCTAGATAGTTTATTCTCGTGCTGATTTGAATAAAAATCAGCTTTAAGTTACACTGCTATAATCTGGAAAAATTTTAAATAATTCAACGATTACCTGCATAGCTAGTTTGTTACCAGCATGAGAACCACCGTTGATGACATTCATAGCAGGAACTGGTAGGACAATTTGTTTGGTACCTGCCAATTCCGCTATATACTTATACAACGGCATACCTTTATGCACGGCACCAGCCTTGCAAACCGCCAATGAAACACCCAAAATTGCATTAGCACCCAATTTCGCTGAAAATTCACCCAGGAAACTATTATGTAAAGATATCAAATAAAAATGCGTTCCTTGAGATTTAAAAAAAAAAAAAAAAAAACTAGGTGTTGCATTTGCATTGAAAGTTATCCTGCTTGTTTCTCTTCAAGCTAAACGGTTCAGTCAATACGATTTTATCCATATTTCTATGAAAACTTCTAATATCTCCAAAACATCTATGAGTTCTTCGAATAAAAAAACCGCAAAGTTTCGAAATTTTTTCTGGAAGAAAAATGTTACCTTTATTTTCGGTTCCATCAAGCTGCAGCATGAACTGATCGATTTCACGTTGTTGAGTTGGACAAAAATTCTGGAAAAAAAAGTTCGTCTTCTTTTCGACCTTTCTCTCTACCATAAACTTCACTGATATACAAGCATATAGTTTTTTTCAAGTAATTATTCCTATTGTATTTAATTTTACTCTACTTTGTACATGAGGTATGAAGTGAATTTTTTTTTCCTTTAAAATGACAAATATTGACTTAGAACTTGAAATATTTTACAAAACCAGTAAATAACATAAGCAACAATGTTCTACATCGTTACGAAAAGATTTGCATTTGATAGCTGAAACGATGCGTGTGATATGAATCAGGGAAGTTCAAACAATAAATAATTCCACTTTACAGTATAAATTAATAATAAATCCAGTAAGTAATCAGAAAGGGAAATCTTAGCGTTTACAATGAAGGAAATCATAATATATAAATACAAACACAAAACATCAAAAAAAAAAAAGAAAAAAATAACTAACCTTAGCAACAAGAGCAGGCCCAATCTGTTCGTTGACATTCCTGACAGCTTGCAAGACACCTTTGCCATGATTGACAGCTTTATCATTGTCCCGAAGTTCGAGCGCTTCATGTACACCAGTTGAAGCACCACTTGGTACAGCTGCACGGAAAATACCTAAAATATTATCTTTAAGTTTAAAAAACATAACAGAGAAAAAAATACCATTTCCAAAATGCAAATTCGAATATTAAATGTTTCAAGGAATATAAGGCTGCAATCAGTATTACGCCCTTTCAGTATCACTAGGGCAAATTTTATTTCTGATGCTAAAAAATTTGATTCCGGAATTGATTCGAGATAAGTTTTAGATAAAGTTTAACTCACAGAAAAAGACATCGAATGACGATTTTAAAATGAAAATATCAATTAAGCCATTTCAGGGTCGATTGAAATTGGAAAAAGGGAGAATAGAAAAAGATTGATTCCTTTTTTCTTTTTTTTTTTTTCATTTTTCCTTCCTCATTTCCTATCGCTTCTCTTCATTTCGTCGTTAACTTTAATGATTAACAGATTTTAATACTCTATAAGTTTAGAAATCCTGCAAAAAATATTTTGATCAGTATTAAATCAACATGAAGAGATTCCTTCGTACTAATTCGCTTCAATTACCAAAATGATTGATTGGATGCTGATTAAATGTCTTTTCCCTTTTGCAAAATTTGTGATGAAACTTTACACTATTTCATCTACGAAATTGTCATCTTGTTCACATTGCGATAAACAATTTACAAGTTTGCAATGCATATTTGTAAATCTCTTAATTTCGATAAAATGATTTCAAAAATTTTTCGAACTAAAAAAAAAAAAAAGAGGAAGATGCTAGTTCAAGAGAAAAAAATAAAACAAGAGGAATTCGCTTCGAAAAAAAAAAGATGGAATTTCCATCTCTATGTAAATGTGGTTTGTCTAGTTGATAAATACTATTCCCATCCATTTTATTTACATAAAATTAAAATAAGATTGAAATTATGAATAAAATGTACCTTTCTCAGTGGTCAAATCAACCTCAACGGTTGGATTACCACGTGAATCATAGATCGGACGAGCGTGAACACGTGTGATCGGCATAGTTGACAATGAGCTGTTTATAATCGGAGAGAAAGCTACTGAAATAAAATATTGATGAAGTGGGAAGTTTTATCATGTTGACGTGTAGATATTAACGTAAAACGTAAGTATTTACTTACAACAGATCTGATTACAATTAACAATCATTATTTCAGCAAATATTGCAATCATTTCCCCATAACAATGGCAACGATTATCTGGATGAAAAGGAGATATAACTAATCAGTTAATGATAAGTGATCAGTGTAATTAATTAATATTAGCTTAGAATGATAAAAGTATTTCCATAACTATCAATTATCAATGAGGATTCATTCTAACATCATGTAAATATTATCCGGCTAGTTTTTTGATTAAATCTAAACGATAATATTTGAAAAATGATAAAATGAACGAAATAATCCATCATCTCTTTTATCTCATCCAAATTTTTCATTAAATTTTGAACTAATCAAACGAAAAAGTGATAACAACGATTCGTTCCACTAATTTTTTGGGTTAATTTCTTTCATTTTTCTAATTGATCACCAAAATATGAAATTTTTTACTTGTAACAATAATTCTTTTCTCAAATGAGATTTTAAATTTATATGAATGAATTTTATGGATGTTGCATTATCTGAAATTTAATAAAGAAAGAAAAGAAGCTATACGAATTATTTTGAAAAATTGTTGAATGAAAAGGAAGAAAGAGAGGAAAATATACTGTTAGTGAAGAGATATTTATTTTTATCTGATGTATGTTATAGAAAAAAAAGGAAAAGAAAAGAAAAAAAAAAAAAAAAAAAAAAAAAAAAAAAAAAAAAAAAAAAAGCAAAAGAAAAATGAAGTTTCCAGTCGTTTAAAAATTTATTTTTTTTTTTTTATTTTAAATTTGTACTTTTCATTGTATTTTATATCTTTAGAAAACAATTTATTACATTTCATTATGTAATATTTGCAAATTATTTAATATAACCAAAAAATAAACTTTATTTTAAACAATATAATTTTCTTACTTCTTTTTTTCTTTTCTTTTTTAAAAAAAAAAAAAAGGAAATTCAAATTTAGATGCAATTAATTTTTAACATTATACTAATTCTTTTATAATCCTTGAAAATTTTCATTATATTTTAACAACAAGAAAAAAAAAAAAGAAAAAAATCACGAAAAAGTTATACAAGAATATTTTCGAAATTTTTTCCATCATTCATCAAAATAAAGAGGATAAATCGAATTACTACAGAGAGAGAGAGAGAGAGAGAGAGAGAGAGAACAACTGTTTGGAAGAGTTCACTTAACACTATCTTTCTTTTTTTTCTGAAAAAAAAAAAAAGTTAGTTAATTTCGAGCAATGTCTGGAAGCTAAATAAGTAGATGGAAACATTTAAAAGAAAAAAAAAAAAGCAAAAACAAAAAAAGAAGGGTAAATTTTTAATTTATGAAATGCAGTTGATATTCATAAATTTTGAGGTAATACAATTATCCTTGTCATTGATATTGATTGAAGAATATATGGTTAAAAGTGAAATTTTAATTGATTAAAAATTTGTGTGAAGACAAAATAATATTCATTAATTTGAAATTTGGCAATGTACTCTAACAATACAATGGAAAAGCAATCGTTTGTAAATCATATCGATGATCAACAGATGAATGAAGTGATAGATGGAATGCGTAAAAGATTAGGAAAAAAGTATACCGAATTAAAGTATTTACAAGTTTAAAGGTAAACGAACTACAACAACGTTGAAGATATTAAGAGGTGTATTTTTGTAATTAGCATTGAAATGAAGTGAAAGCAATGAAAGTCTAATCATATCTTCCATCCCATGATATATACACATGCAAGTATGCAAATGTAGGCTACACGTACGCACACACGCACGCATGCACGCACGCACGCACATACGCACACACACACACACACACACATACTCATGCATGCACTCACATAATGAAAGCGAAAATGGAACCATAGGGGATAAAGGAATTCTTTAGAGTCTTCTCACTTTCGCTGCTTCTTCTTTTCCTCTCTCTTTCTTCTTCTCTGTATGTGTATCTTCGATAAAGAGAGAGAGAGAGAGAGAGGGAGGAAGAGGTAGAGATAGAGAGAGGAGGAAAAAGTAATATTTTCATCTCTATTCAACAGTTTTTTTTTTTTTTTTTTTCTGCCCTTAACTGTACTAATAAGGGGGAGAGAGAGAGGAAGAGAGAGGAAGTGAGAGAGAGAGAGAGGGAGAGGGATAGAGAGATAGATATAAAATCGATAAAAGATAGATAACAATTTTTAAGTTTTTCACGACAACATTTTTTAAAAGTGCTGTAAGAAGAAAAGAGAGGAAATGTGAGAAGTGAAAATGAATGAAATTATCGAAGCTTTCTGTCACCTCTTTGTCAACTGCAATTTAACCCAAATGTTACACTTTCATATGGACACTTTGAAAGTTGATCATATGCAATCATTGCTTAGATTAATCAAAATTGTCATTATCGATTATTGCATAGGACAAACTTCAAACAATTTCAAATTTTGCAAATATCCTAATGTATAATAATATAGTATTTTTGCAATTTTATAATTGATAGAATTACTACGACGAATGAATACAACTTTTCTGATATTCATCAAGAAATATTAGTAACATCAAAATTCATATCATCTTAATTGTATTCTATCTGTAAAATTCCTTCATAAAAATTAAAATCATTACAAATGATTACACTAAAAGATTTTTCTATGAAATAAATCCAATGAATACAAAATGTACTTTGCTAAAAAAATCTAATAAATTGTAGGAAATAACTGTTTCTGTAACTAACAACACGAAAGAAATTTGATAATTTTCGTCAAATAATTAACATGCTTAAATCATATTTAGTATATCAATTGTACCAATATGTACCTGATAAAATTTACGCATATTCTTCAATGGAATTCTAATTTTTTTTTTTGTTTCGGAAATCATCGTTACATAATTATTATCTAATACATCAGTATTCTTTTTTTTTTTTTTTTTTTCTGTTTGTTTTCTGTGTAATCTTTGATAATACATTGAAAATTGTGCATTATGATAAACATGACATTTGAATTTTTTTCATATGATTGAAAAGAAGAATGTACGGTTGTTTGATGATGTGAACATTTTGAAAAATAATAAAAATAGGATAGTGTAAGATGCAATTATTGAAATGATACATTTAAATTTCTACATGTTATGTTCTCATTTTTATCCAAAAATGAGAACATTAATCAAAAATAGGAATCAAATTACTTTTTTATGAATAATCGAAAAGATAATGAAATGTTAAATTTGAATTTACTTACCTCAAACCATTTGAACTATTCTAGATTTTGCATTGTTAATATCCTTCAGATAAATATACATAATGATGTGGAAAATTTAATATCTCTTATCTCACTTAATTACAACATCGTCAAAGATTGATGCTTATTCACCAACTAAAATAATAATTCGGAATTGGTATTAATTGGATTTCTTTCTAATGCATTCAAGAAATTAACAAATTTCCTTAAATAGTTGATCATTAAATTCCTATTAAAGGTGTTTCCTTAATATTTTTGAATAAAGCTAAAAGAATTTGTGTTTGAAATTACTCAAAAATTCAAATCTTTTTGCTGGAATTAATCATTCGATATTACCTCGACCATAAAATAATGCACTTCCTGGAGGTGTTGAATAAATGATATGAAACTGATAGTATTTCAATCCCTCTATGTAAACATCAAGCTAACAGTTCGAAATTCCATCGTATAATTATCGTTTTTTTTTTTAAATATTTCACTCTCAACGAGTTGCAATATCTTTTAATATGGATGGCTAAATGGCTACGTTGTTGAATGCTTGATTTATTGGCAAGTATCCGAGAAGAAATCAAACCATTTGATGGCTAAATATTTAACACGAATTATTGAAAATCAAAGATTATTTAACCCTTCGATATGCGTCATTCGGCACCCACGCATATTCTAACAAAGTTAATTTCATATTTGAAGTTACTTGAATGTTTCCCGCTTAGCAAAGAAAATTTGATGTTATTGTGTCCTAAAATAATTTTGCTTATTAATTAAATCATACGAGACATGTTGAATTATGTTGTGAATATGAAATTAACTTTGTTAGAATATGCGTGGGTGCCGAAATTTAAACTATTTTGTTAAAAAAAGGAATGGTTACTTCACAGTAATTTATTTGCAATGACTTCTGATGTTAGTTAATTTGCCATTGCCAGAAAGTATTGGAAGATTCTTTTGTAGGAAGACGTGCAGGAATTTGAGATTGCAAAACCTCGAGAATGTCAAATCGGAGCATTATGCAGAAACCGTGCATAGAAGTTAAGTCAACTCTAAAATGTAATCATTATCAGTATCATCAGTATAAATTCCAAATCAATATAAACTTCTAATTTATTCTGGTTTTAGGAAAATAGAAAATTACTTCTTCAAAGTTGTACTCAAAAAGTACAAAGTATGAATCAGAAAAATGAAGTGAGAAAACA
>JABVXV010000310.1:0-72638 GCA_013365325.1 Dipetalonema caudispina | reverse complement strand
TTATTATTATTATTATTATTATTATTATTATTATTATTATTATTATTATTATTATTATTATTATTATTATTATTATTATTATTATTATTATTATTATTATTATTATTATCATTATTATTATCATTATCACTATTGCATTATTATCATTGTCATTATCATTATCGTTACTGATGTTATCATTGCTAATTACTACTGTTGCTAACTATTATTATTTTTACTGATACTATTACATCATTTTTGAAAAAAAAGAAACGATTATCCTCACTTAACACTAAAGTTTAAAGTAGAAAATATTGATGTAACATAACAATTATTATTATTATTGTCATTATCATTATCATCAATTGTTACTAGTGTTATCATTGTAAAGTGAGGAAAATCATTTCTTTTTTTTCAAACATGATGTAATAGTAATATTTCTATCATAAGTATCATTCATTCGGTTAAACTTTGAAGTTAAGTTAAGAAAAGAAAAGGCATGCCAATTGATAGTTCTTCAAGTGGCATTTTTTCCTTCGTTTCACCCAATTATTGGAATTTTTTTAAATTAAATTTGACAAATACCCTAAAGGAATTTCTTTTCCTACTTCTTTTTCTTTGATTTAACTAAAAACACAATGTTAAAATAGACTGTCAAAAGATCGCAAGATTGATTAGTACAATGCGCATCGCTTTAGAATGCGCAAATGATTCATCATCATTCATTTAAGAAGATGGCCATTTCACATCTTCTTTTATTTCTCATAATATTTTTCACTTCTATTATTGTTATCATCATCATCATCATCATCATTATCATCATCATTATCATTACCATCATCATCATCACCATCATTATCATTATTTTCGTCAATATTATTATTAATATCCGTTAGCATTATCATTATTATCATTTTTATCAATATCATTTTTATTGGTATTATTATCATTATTACTGTAATACTTAATCAATAATGGAATTTTGCAAATGTTTGTCGTAGGAAAAGAAAAGACAATAATACCAAGAATATATTACTAACATATTAACATTAGAAATCTTTGGTTTAATTATGATTTTCTTCAATTATTTCCTTTTTTTTTTAAAAGGTTATCTAAAAACTATCAGAATTTAAAAGGAAGGAAAAAGTTTGATTTTCATCTTTTCCTGAATCAGTTACGTAATATATAATATACAATATACAACATAATACAACATACAACATAATATACATAATTTGAATTTACAATATCATCAGTTGCATAATATCTAATACCCATTTGTTCTCTTATCATCTAAAAATGAAAAAAAAAAACGTTACAATAAATTAAAATCTTTTTAAAATTAGTTAAACAATTATCATTTGTCATCTTCATATACTTCTACACTACACACATATATATATATGTAAAATCTAGAATACTAAGATAAATATGTGTGTTATTTGATAATTCAACAAGTTATGATAGTCATTAACAATTGATAAATGTTATTTATTATCAAACATTTAGCAAAAATAAAACACACTAAGATTAACAATCTAACAAAGAAGGTTGAAAAAAAAAAAAAAATTGAAAATTAATTATGGTATAGAAAGAAAAAAATATTATCGAATTAATTTTAAAAATGAAAAAAAAAAAAAAAAAAAAAAAAAGGGATGTGAATGAAATGATGATGTAGTAGTTATATTAAATGATTAAAAAAGAAAGATGAAGTAAATTATTTCAATAATGCCTTAGGGTATTATTTCACATAGTTAATATGAGAACGTTGAATTAATGACATTAAAAAAAAAAAAAAAATAAAAAAAAAAAACGGATCATATATTTAATAATGAAAATGTCAAATTAGAACTGATTAGTATATCGGTTGAAAAAATGAATTTAAATTTATTTGTCTCCTCATTAAATCCTTTTCATTTTTACATATGACATAAATAATATAATTGTGCAAAAGAATAACTTGGTACATACAAAAATGAGAATATTTAACAAGCACAACTTTTTCGTCTTTTAATTTTTGTAGCAAAATATTCGAATTTTAGTGAAAAATTGAATTTAGTTTAGTGATGGATTAAATCTTAGTAGTGAATTGAATTCCCTTATTGATCATATAATTGATCAAATATATGCTTTGCTTATTGAACAAATAACATGAAAATATGTATATGTATGCTAAATGCACTTATTGTTGCATATTTACTTTTTTCTTTTACAATTTTTTATTCTTGGGAGAATTTTTTTTTTTTTTTTTTTTTTTGTACTTTTTCTTTTTTCTTTGAAAGTTTCTTTTGTGTAAAAAAAAAAAATGAGCAAATTGCGCATTTTTTTTTTTCTTGGTTTGGTGTACTTTTTCAAAAAATCTTAATGATCAATACAATTAAATAAGGAAAAAAAAAAATTTTTTTTTCCTAAAATATTCCCTTCCATGCACTGATTGCGTTTAGCATTTCTGTCATTTAAAAAGCTAATAAAATGTAACGAATAATTGAAGTTGGATAAATTTAAATGAAAATAAACTGCAAATACTTTTATTGCTTGCCTAATCCAATTCATTTAATTTTCAACATCAGTTCTTTTTTGTTTGATTGCGTTTTAATTGAAATTTTTCCTGCAATTTTTTTTTCATTTTTATTGCTTAATAAAATAATGCTTTGATTTTGACCATCCTATTTTCAATCAGTTCTTAGTAATTTCAAACAGGAAGTTTGAAATTTATAAGCAAAATTTAGGATGAAGATTTTTATGGATATATTGATGATATTAAACGATAGCATAAATTTATTGTCGAATTTCACTTAGCTTATTTAATCATTGCTTCAAAATTTCCACTTTCAGTACTTGCCAAAGTTTTTGAATTTTAAATTGTTTAAGAATATTTAGCCAAATATTCAAAATATCTTGCTATCCGTTTTAATTTAAAAACTATTCATTCATATTTCTAAGCATTTTTGATATATTAATAAACCTACAGTAATAGTAAGTAATATTTATTTTGCTAAATGTTAGGCTAAAAGCACCAAAAAAAAAAAAAATAACAATTTCAATTCGTCCTTTTTTTTTTAAAAAAAAAAAAAAAAAATTAATGTTGTATTAGAAAATTAATTTTAATACCAGTGCATAACATTTCCGTATTGTTCGCTATGTAAAAACGGAAATATCCTGCAATTCCTACATATATTTGCTAACATTTCCTGCAATTCCTATTAAAGCCATTTTATCGTGCATTATTAAATAAATTATGTTAACATTGCAAAATTTTCTTAATATAAATTTCAATTTTCTTTCCTATTCTTTCTTTTAAATTAATATCTTACTTTGCGAAATATAATTCTTTTAAAATATTCCTCATTTTCCAATCACTTATTACTTAATTATGTGATTGAAAATTTTACTTTAAGGCATTTACTCCTTTTGCATAATAGATTATACAAATATGCTGAAAAAAAAAGTAGTATGGCTTAATTTTTGTAAAATTAAATCATAAATTCTCTTCATATGTCCTTAACATTGTTTTAATACAATCATTAAATGAGTAATTTGATAATCATAACAAAACTAACCTGACAAATTATTTTGTGGTAGTTTTAATAAGTATTTGTGGTAGTTTTAATAAGTTTAAGGAGGCAAGTCTGATAAATTCTCATTAAATGGCTAATTTCGATAGCACTAACGTAAGAGATTTAATAAATTCTCTTTGATATAAGTAATTTTGATAGTTTTAACAAAATTGGCTAGATAAATTATATTTTAAATGGGTAATTTTTAATAACTTGAATGAAGTAAATCCAACAAACTATATGCATAAACTTTCATATCAATCCCGTAAATATTACAATAGTTTATTAAATTTGTAAAAATAAAAGGAACAGGAAAGAAAAAGGAAAAAAAAAAAAGAATGGAATTTAAAGGATTAAAATATTGTGAATATTTCGGAAATAGCAAACAACCAATACATATTATTATATGGTTTCAACAAAAATACTCTTCACTCATTGTAATATTCCTAACAACAATCAATCATGGAAAAATTTAAACATTTTTCAATCAATCATTTTAGTTTCGAAGTTTTTATTTAAACTTAAAAATTTCCACTTCTAATTTTTCATTCTTCCGACTGTTATATTTTAATGCTTAAAAATCTTTTATTAAATAATAACATTTTATATATAAATATAAGAATTAGTCTAAAAAAAAGAAAAAAGAAAAAATTTCGGTTGTAACTTTTGTTTTCTAATAAATAGTAATATAATTGATGATGCATCGAAAATAATTGAAAGAATTGAAGTTTTAATTTAATTCATTTATAAAATTTTATTTAATTCTTGCTTTGCTGATTGTTGATAATTATAGAATAATAATTTGTATGTGAGAAATTATCTATCTGTTCATTTCTTTTAATTTTTAATTGATTTATTAATTCTATGTAATTATGACTGATTTTTTCATCAATTATATCCAATCGCTTTTCATATTTCAATTTATAAATTGATAATATAATGGAATAAATGTGTATCATACATTTTGCTAAACCCATAATTATCATTGAAAATATATCATGACATTTTTGATTTCTTCTTTTTTTTTTTTTTTTTTTTTTTTGTTTCTTGCAATGCCTTTAGGAAATATTTAATTAATTCTTCTAACAAGATATCCAACTATATATATATATTTTTTTTTTTTTAAATTTTACTTATGGAAAAAAAAAGGAAAAAAAAAAAATTCCATTCGTCATCTTCTGCTTAACGTTGATTTTTTTTCCTGTTCTTTCTAATACAAAAAAAAAAAAAAATACGCTTTATTTTTCAACTTTTTTTTTCTCTCTCTCTCTTATTTATAAAAATCTCCTCATTTTTTATGTATATAAATATAATTTTTTCATAGTAATTCAACTTTCCTTTTTTTTTTTTAAACTCTCATTGCCCTTTTTTTTTAAACTTATAAACATTATTCAAAAAAAAAAAAACAAAGGAAAAAGAAAATGATCCATTCTTTTTTTGTTTTACTTACTTGAAAAAAAAAAGAAGAAAATAGTTTATTAAAATTTAAACTACTATAATTATGTTATCTTTCTTTCTCTTACTTTTTTTTTTTATCTAAAATTTAAATTATCATTTTATTTACCTTTATTTTCCTTTTTTTTTTTTTATTTTTTTTTTTTTTTTTTTTTTTTTTAAAAAAAAAAAAGAAGTAAAGTGACACAAATAGGAACCATTGAAACATTGAAATGTTTTAATGTGGAAGCACTTTTTGGTCTTACATTTTAACAGTAGCACACTAATATATGAAACTTTTTGATTGACATTAGTTTTCCATTCTTTACATTTCTTTTTCTTACTTTACTTTTCCTTATCCTTCTTTTTTTTCTTTTTTAAATAATTATGATAGCTTTGTTAAATGCTATTGATTTATATGTTATTATTAAATATATAAAAATAAAGGAAAAAAAAAATTTCCAATAATTTCGAATAAAATATCATCATGTAGATGTCATTTTTTTTTTTTTTTTTTTACATATTTAATAAAACGAATAATGGAAATTAAATTTCTTTTTTCTTCAATAATTTCAAAATAAAATTTCATCATATATATGTTATGTTTGATGGGAGAAAAATAAAAAAATTGTCGTTAAAATTTGATTGTAATTGTATTTTATTGTTAGAAATAAATGATAAGTGTTAATTAGTAATAATTTAATGTAAATTGTAATTATTTAAGAAAGAAATTTTATAGATGAAAAAAACACGGATAACATGTGATACAGAAATTCCCATACCAACAAGTAATGGCAACAAATTAAATCATTGCAGTGGAACACATCATGATTATAGCTTACCGCATGGTATAATTATTACTACTGATAATGATAAGCAATATGATAAGCCACAAAAGGAGGATGATTTACCGATAGAAATTATTGATTCAACACAAGGACCAGCTATTAAATGTATACGCAATAATCAATCAAGTAATAAATGTTACTCGGGTATTCGCAATTATGATGTACCCAAAGATACCATTAATAGTAACATTTTGGAAAGGTTATCATTTTCTTTTTTTTTTGCTTTTCATTTAATTTAATTCGTTAAATATCTCATTTTAGTCATTTATTTTTAATAAAGATTAGAGTGATCAAAATTATTGGTTATTATTAATCATCAAATACAATACATTCCTATTAATAGTAATTAGTGTTTATACTAAATGTAATACAAAAGTTATAACATTTTAGAATAGCAAACATTCTCTTCCGGATTATTTCTAACGATGAATTGAGTATTTTAATCTATTTACACGATTAGTGAAATATTATTTTCATTTTTTTTTTCTTTCCTTTGTAAACAATTTAAATTCGAAATTGATTATTTTTTTTTTTTTGCATACAAAATTATTTTTATTTGAAAATGAACTTGTTGTTAAAAAAAAAAAAAAAATAAGAAAATAAACATTTTATAAACAGAACTTTTTAGAAGAAAATTTATACTTATTTACATATATGCTTATAGAAAAAAAAGAAATCAATTTTTTTTCAACAACAGCTTTTTCTATATAAAAGCATTATGATTGAGAACGAAAAATTAAAATTATCATAAAAACGAATAATTTTTATCTGATAGTAGTTGGTTGACTGTTCATTCTTCCATAGCAAATTCCCTTAGCTAATGTTATGGATGGAAAAATAGGAAAAACAAATCTCATATTTCAATTATCATGGGAACTAGAATATATTTATGAAATATTGATTTAAGGTTGGACGAAAAAAAAAGAATTCTAAGCAATATTGCTTAGAAAAAAAAAAAAAAAAAAAAAAGATCCTATCATTTGTTCTATCGATAAATGTCCAAATGTTTAAAAAAGAAAAAAAAAAAAGGGGCTAATTACATGTGATAAATAGGAAAATTTACAAAAATTGCAGAATTTATTAATTTAATAATTCAATATTAAATTATTCATTATGCTAAAAAAAAGCTTCTAAAATTCTTATTTCCATAGAAATTAAATAGTTTCAGAAATATAATTCTTTTCTCTAACTACGTCTTGAAAATTTAAATAATCAACCAAATGTATATATGCAGTTGAATTCATTTTTGATGGTTAATAAATATTTTGATTTCTTCGTAAAATTTTGAAAATTTCAAAATTTCAGCGGATCTCAATCAGTACAACCAGTGAAACAACCATTACTTCATAGACATCATCAAAAACATTCAGAATCACAGAAAGCAACAAGTCGACCGCCACCACCAACGATTGTCCTCAGGTAACTAATTACTTGCAAAATGCTTCATTAAATGAAACACCTGCTCTTTAAAGCTCTTTATTTCCAAATTAAATTAACTTAAAGCGCAAAATAATCCTAAAGTAATTTCAACTCAAAGTTTTAAGCCTAAAATAAACTATCATTCCCGGGATAAATGATATTCTCGTAGCTATCAACTAAAGGTATAACTTTTTTTTTTTTTTTTTAGTCCACCAGATGATACATCACCAAAAAAAATAAAAGTAATTTTTGAATACGACAATGAAAAGTATGCTATACAACCGAATTTCCTGACCCGATATAAAAGGATAATATTAACTGTTACTGTATCGCTATTGATTTTTTTCTTGTTAATATTTATTGTATTGATGGTTTATATTGCACATCGAAGGAGACTATAAAGAACTGCCTATCATTTATCACTTGTGAATTAAATGTAAAGATATTAAACATAAAAATAAACAGATAACTAGCAATCAAGGAAGAATTTTCTTTAAAAAAATTAAAATAGAATATATGAATACAATAGAACATTTATATAATCATAATTATAAATCTCAATAACATAATTTTATAATAATATGATTTCCGTAATAATATCGCTTTTTTAAACATACGAAAATCAAAAAATATATAATTGAAATGATTCATGCAGTTAAATACTTCCGCATTCCACACCATGTTTTTGAAGGAAACGAATCAGTTATAAAAGAAGGATTACGTCATAGGGAAAAAAAAGCTCTTCACAAACGAAATTCTCACAAAATGATTATGATATAATCGAATAAGAAAAAAGACTATGACAAAAATGAATGAAAAACCATAAATTAATCCACAATTTAAGTTAACATAAACTTTATATCATACAATCTTAGCATTCTAAAAAAATTATCCTTTTCATCACTGGATGACATTGCAGCTTGATGCAATTTTCAGCAATATGAGAAAAAATTTGCCAAAATTTCGCTCCCCTTAATCCCAATTTGTTCCTCCAATTCCTCAACTTTTTCCGCGAGTTGGTCACGAAGTAAAACCTGAACTACACATTTTTATACTCTCGTCTCTTCTTATTAAACGCTTTTTCTATTCAACTAAACTTCCCATAATTCCAATTTCCTACATCTTTCTACTCAAATGATAGAACAGCTTCCAACCAAAACCCAACTTATGAACGTTTCCTCTTCTTTTCAGCATAGAAATCGCTTAGTACTATATTACAAAGAATAACAAAGTTTCGAGAAGTGCGTATGTCAGTGAGATGTTAAGTTTAATTACATATTTTTAAATAATTTCTTGCCAGTATATAAATTTGTTTAACATTTAATGCAACCATTGAAGCATATAACAGAGGAATCAAAGCAAAGCAATGTAAATCGTTCAGTCAGTTTACAAGTTTACTTTTCTATTCTAAACAAAAGAATGGAAAAACTTCCAACACTCCTGCTTCAGTTCTTTGATTTCCAATAATGTTGAAATTTTAGTTATGATAATAATTAATAAAAATCCATAATGAAAGTACCTTTGCACTTCTAATTATTGCGTTAGCTTGCCGTTTATTCAAATGATCTATGGTAGATAGTAACGCCGATGGATCTGCTGAAGCAATTAAACCAATCGTTTTGAAACCTTAAATATGATAAATTAATGAGGTCATATCAGGTATATATGGTTCGTCGTTTGTTTATACTTGCGTTGAGAATGACTTCAATTAAAAATAGAGTTCTAACCAAGCTGAAACTTTCAATTCGAGTAAACTTTTTTTTTTAATACCTGCATTATAAAGTTGTCGTGCTCGCCCTCTTTTAACACCATCAAGTGCAAGTAACGGAATTAGTTCCTGCTGTGAACAATCTCGTAAATGCTGTACCAAATCAGGTAATAAATTTTTCAATGGCCAAAAAGACGGCATTTTCTGTAAATATTATCAAATATGGTGATCATATTTAACAGACATTTAAACGTTTAAAAATGTTAATCAATCTATTCAATATTTTCATAAAAAAAAGACACTAGTTTTTACCTCTGCAAAACGTCCTATCGAAGATGCCTGCGAACAAGTTGCCTGTAAAACATTTTGAAGCCAACCACGTGATACATGGAAACGTTCCGCAACATCAAAAAACGTTTCCTGCTTCCACAGTCGATGTAACATGAATGAAATATAAAGACGCAACGGTGATTCGCCTTCGCTCTGCAATTTCTGTCGCACTCGAAAAAAAAGAACGAAATACATAGGATGATAAAAATGTATTTATGGATTCAACTGGTATTATTGATTTCAGCACTTTGCAGGTATACAACGATCAAGAACATGATATCACAGGATCATAGAACCGCTACCTGACGTGCTGATTAGTTGGACATTAGGTAAAGATATGTCAACCGCATATTAAGTACTAAATGTCAGGCAAAAGAAATTATCATTTCTAGACGAACTAGGATCTTGTAATAGGATGTAGGGTAGTTCGAACTAAGTCCCAAACAATACCGGTAGCAATCAATGCAAATGAGGATTAAATACTTGAGCAACTTTCGAAATTTTGATAACGGTCAAAACTTACCAATTTTGGTCGATCAATGAAACATCGAACGAGCTGCTTATCGCTCACTCCCAATCGTGCAAGCAAAGTTTGCTCAGCTCTTGGCAATGCTTTGTACTGCAATGAACGAATATGTAAGAAACTGGGATATGAACACTGGGCAGCAAGTATTGAGAACAATATGTATTTAAAAATAATGATAACAGGAAAGTCGGAGAAGTATAAAACAGCAGGAATGATGTGAGCTCGAGACAGAGTTGTAAAAAATTGAAATCAACCGATTTAAAATGTCACTAGAGTCTTCAGTGCCATTCTGAGGAATCTAGAATCAGAAAATTAAGTGGATACTCATAATTTATATAATAAAAATTACTGCATATCTTGTGATACAACCTCATCATAGAATATATTCCAATCAATATCAACACTTATATCGAAAGGTATCACCATGAATAATAGATGAAAGTGTGAAGATAGTACAACACCCTGAAAAATATCATGTGCTCTACGGGAAAAAAGAGTCATTTTGATAAAAGTCAACAACTGATATTTTAGTACAACGTAAATTATGGATGAAGTGCTTTACAGCCACCGTAGTAGGCCGATCACTCAGGAAACCCTACATGAATCTGATATAATCCAAGATGTATTGTATCCAAAATGATTTAGATGTTTAGGAAATAAAGATTAATCAAATATTAGTCTGAATAATGAAACACTAATTATCAAAATAACGTAATTTACGATGGAAAAGCTGAATGAAAGTTATCCAAATGATACTACGATAGGTTAGTGGTATCAAATGTCTACATCGAAACAACTGTTAGACATGTTAACTGTTATAGATTGAGCTTAGCATTTATATTACCTACAATATCTAACTAGACCATTGAGTTTTAAGTCATAAAGATTCTGACCAATCAGATTCCAAAAACTTCTGATTCAGAAAACCCTCCAAAACGTGTAATCATATCAATGACCCAATTTCAACTAAAACCTTCTGAGATCAAATCACGTAGAAAATGGAAAGAGCTTACTTCGCTCAAATTGTTTGATAATAAGATGTACATCTGCTGTGCTATCAGTGGTGATAAGGAAGCCGAAAAGACTGCCATGCCAAAAACTGAAGCTGAATAGTTCCCATCCTAAAAGCAATATAATATACATTCGTATGCATACTACATAATCTCGGAAAGTGTTTTATTATTAGTTACTCAATTCATATTGCCTCAGAACGAAACAATCTTACCCTATCAACACTCACTAAATCGTGCTTTGTTAGATATTCCAACATTTCTCTTAACAGTTCCCCACTACCACTATTTTGTATTCCAAATAGCGTTTGTTGCACCACTACTTCAAGCTCTTCCAACCGTTGCGCCATCTAAAAAGAAATTTTATGCAACACATTTCTTAAAAACGATATAACTAGAAGAAAAGCTCTGAAACTTATTAACCACAAATATCAAGAAAGAAAAAAAAACCATAGAATTACTAATCTTCAATGAGATCAAATCGAGCAGAAACGACGAAAACATTGCTGGTTCATTTAATGAGCTATTACATACCGGTAAAGGTCCATTGATCATGTCTAAAAACTAAAATAAAACATCAAAATTAAAGCTAAAAATTGCTGAAAAAAAAAAGTTAAATAAATATTGTAAAATGCCTTTCGGTTTCACTTCCCTATACACCAATTTCAGAAGGAAAGTCCCAATTAAGACTCGAAGATCGCTGCCTACTTAAGTGTAATACAATGATTTATCATCTTCTGCTTTTAAAATAATTATTTCATCATTTGTTGCTTAAAAAAATAATAGTTTACAGCTCGTACCACGAACCTCATAATATCATTCAAGTTTGTATTGAAAAATCCATTTCAAATATACTATCAACGGTAAGTGTTACCTTGCTTTCCTCATAACTAGAATGTACAATTGTCACTGCTTCTCCTATATCATCATAACCTGCTCGACCAGCACGACCGATCATTTGCAAATATTGCACCTTACGAAGTGGCTCCTTGCCGACCAATGGAGCCTCGATTATTACTCGTCGGACCGGAAGATTAACTCCTGCTGCCAAGGTAGAGGTACAGCAGATTACATTGATAATTCCATCCTTCAAGTATTAAAATTGAAATTTATTTGAAAGCACAGTTTTATGTTAAGATTAAATCATCTAAAATTCTAAAGCTTAATTTAAATCAAATCCAAAATAAAACAAGAATACAAATGAGAAATTGGAACTGAAGTGAAAATTTCACTTTCCAAAATTTCACTTTTCCATTATAAAGTTTGAACAAAAAATTTTCAACTTTACACAACCACCTGAAAAGCGCCTTCAATAATCTTCCTTTCATCCGCTGTTAAACCACTATGATGATATGCAACACCACACATGATACTTAATTCTAGCAAAGAAGAAAGCCTCCCATCTTCCTCATTTTTCAGAGCTTTTACTGCAGCCAGTCTTTCGGTTTTTTTACTTCCTCGAACACTCCTAAATTCACGAGTTAATTTGTGAAAACATCTTGGATTCGAAATAACATGTCGTTCTAAAAAGACTAGTAATTTATGACCTTATCTCAGGTCCATGAATACTGAACCCATTAGTATACGTACTGATCTCAAGAAAATTGTAATGTAAATTTTAGATAAGCTAAGGAAAAAGAAAAAACCTTGGCATCAGATGTGAAACCATTTTACAAACATTTTCACAATTTTGTTTGGTAGGGCAGAAAATTAGAACTGATCTCTTCGGTACTATATCTTGTAACAAAGGTACTAGTCCATCTGGATCACGATTTTTTAATTTCTGAAAAATCGGGTAAACGGATCGACGTAACTGAAATTAGCAGTTTGACGAAAGTGAGTCAATCAGTGCAGTCAAGCAAGTACAGCTGAACGCGATAACATATTTCTGATTACAGCAACACACACATTTTCACCTAAATTCATCTCGAATTCTAATTTTCCTTCCGGTTGTAGGATATACAGCGAGTTGTCAATCTTCACCTTCTCTATCAATTTAACCTGAAAAGAATTTAGTAATTACAAATGTTCCGGGAGTGAAATTATCGAATCATACGTATCGGACAACCGAACATCCTTTGTGAATATTTCAAATGAACCCTTCCGTCTTCCCTTTGCCGCTTAAACTGATAAGCTATATATCGAAACAATTTTTTGATATATGACTTGTTTCTTTAGTTAACACAAGTACTATATACTCACAGGGCGAAATTTCGTCGAAAATACTGCTGCTTTGAGAAATTTTGAAAGCTGTTCAACATTCGAAAGAGTTGCTGAGATACCAATTATTTGACCGCTTCCTGAAATTTCATATTGGTTAACTGAAATTCTTGGAAATCAAACTGATTCAGTGTGTAACCTCTCCTACGTTTAGTTACATCAAACTTTCTTTCTAAGCCGAAAATTGCTCAATTCTTGATATAATAATGTATTTTACACTTTCTCAAGAACATCTATTTATCCTTTTTATATCACGACAGAATTAGATCATACGAAAAAATTCACTACCTTTTCGCATAAATTTAGTCAATCCTTGTTCAATAATTGCTCCTCGAATATTTTCTCCTATCATATGTAACTGAAATATAGTCGGCAGTATGGATTATCTGATGAACAGTGATAAAATTTGAAGAGTTAATTTTATACATTTTATGTTCCAATACGTATGCCTCTATTTTATGTTCCAATACGTATGCCTCTATATTTCCTAGGCCATAGATAAATATTTGTGTCCACAGCGGGGACAAACGTAGTCAGTAAATGGGACCAAAGTAATTAAAGCGGAACTTCATACGCCATCGAAGAATTGAAACACATTTTTTGGATCACTTACCCTAAAAAATTATAATAACAAAAGAATGACTAGTGGCAAATAACTTACTTCATCCACTACTAGAACTCCAATCTCGTCAATGCGATCCACTTCTATCAAACTATTAATCAACATGTTTGCTTTTTCAATGGTCGCAACATATATAGACCCCCCTTTTCGACGTTTGATTGGTGGCAAACGACCTGAAATATGCACCGATTCCAAATAATCTTAGAGGTTATACACAGTATTTAAACTGAAATAACCACTGCTATCAGTTCTGTTCTGTTACGAAACTTACGTGCTCTCCTTGCCTTATTCTTTTTTCTCCCTCTTCCTAAAAAAGCTAATGATTTGAGAGTACACTGTCTGCTAGTAGTTCGAACAATTTGATCCTGCTAAGAAGATAAAATGCGAATATGTACATATGTATCAATTAAACTGATTTTTTATCAATTTAATTGAATCATACGAATAAATATTTTGTTACATTTCGATAGTAAGCAGTCTTCATTCGCAAACAGGGATGGATACTGGAGTTAGTTATTGCAAAGGAAGTGCAAAACAAATCATTCAGAATGTAGATCTTTTCAGATTGGCAAGCTACAATATCTTTCAGAGCTCTTGGATATGAATGAAAAGTAGTGTCAATTTATGAAGATAATGTTTGATTCATAGTTCCAAGTTTAAAGAAGGCCAAGCAAACAGTTACAATCGAAACTTCCAACCTTTGCTTGCTGCATACTCTTCTACGGAAACATTGAACTTATCCTCGAAAATCGACAATGAATAAACCTAAACCAGCATAATTAATAAAAGTCTTTCTGATTTAAATAGAAATAAGCCGATTAAAAATTTCAAATAAGTTTACAAAACTAAAAATTCTATCCAGGAAAGCATTCAGAGCTCCAACAACAAGGTTTTCGATGCATTTGTGAACAGCTAAATGCATCTCAGTTTCACTTCAATATTTTTCAATCTGCGTAAGAACTTATTTTCTCTTGAGCGATTGCAACATATGGTACAACAAGGATGCAACTTCTTCGTTGGATAATTACTTCCCGTAGCATCACAATCTGAAATAATTTTTCTCCAGAAGTTTGTAGTTAAGGTACTATTCGCAACTTAAGCATATTATCATTTAGTCATTACCAATCAATTCGGTCAACAGAATGATTCAATTGCTAGCATTTAAGCGCCCCTTTTTAAGAACTATACATGATTCGATACTTCAACAAATTTTCATGTTCCCACAACAAAAATATTATGTTAAAAGAAAAAAAAGAAACCTCCGCAACAAGAGTTTTTCCTGCACCGGTTGCCATCGATACAATCATGTTCGTACCATTTATCAAATGCACATCTTTTAAACATTGTTTCTGCCAATCTAGAAATAACATATCCTGGATCAAAAGAAAAGGTTAAAAATCAGAGATTAAAAAATATCATTTTCCGTAAATTACAAATGATTACAATCAAGTTATAAATCAGTTATAAACATCACTGCTATAGTCGCTCAGTTATGGCTATTACTACTTTACTTGCATGCAAAAACATTAGCAGGAAAAAAGCCGCAATAATACGAAGAGCTAATAGGATAATGAAAGGAAACGATTAGAAATTAGCTGATAAAAGATAGCTATAATGAACAGTAAAATAACATGAACAACGCACCATAAAATGACGAAATATTTCGCAGATTCCTGTAAATCTCACAAATATTCTCCATCTCCTCAAATGCATCACTTCGAGACGAGCTGGTCAAAATCATGCGACTAGAATCAGATTTATTTTCCTGAAGTGAAAAAAAGAAATTTCCCTGTTACCTCGGTAATTGTTTTGCATCCCAATGACATTAATATGGATGATATCACACTTTCTATGCTACTCCATTTTAAGCATTCATTTCTTTATTAAATTTCCTCACGCATTTGCAAAAAATAAGGTAGAAACAATCTCGTAGAAATAAAAAACAAACTTACTTGCATATCAACCTGAAGTTGCGTTATTTGAGCAAAATTAACTGTTTCACTTTCTGCTTCATTTCTTCTTGCGCTAGATGAAGCAGCGCCTGAAAATTATTGGATCCAGTAGATTCTAGAAAAGAGAAAAATTACAACACTACCATAACTGAATTTCAAATATATAATGTGTGTGAACATTCACACAATTTCATAGAAAAAAAAAATAACAACTCTAGGTCTCTTTTATGAATACCAGTACTCTGATGTTGTATTCCCGGTATTTTGAATTTTTTCGAGCAATTTCCCGCATGTAACACCCGTTTCGAGTGTAACTGAGATTTATGTCTTACCATACATAACCTGAAATAACATATTAAGAGGTTTCCAGGAATCAGTAGGACGAAATATAAATTGAATGGCACGTTAGAGTTTTAGTATGTTGGAGAAGTTACATATATTATCCACATGTAATTAATAAAACAAAGTTATACGATTATGATAACAAAAGTTACTTGAATCATTTCATCTATTATAAGCATTCCTTTTTTCATCCGTAATTTTGAGAATATTTCAAAAATCCGTAAAATAACTTGAAAATTTGACAAATCCCAATTTCATATGCTCATTTCGAAAAAGATTTTTTTTAGGCAAAGTAGAACTTTCTCCTTTCGTTGAATATAAAGTTTTCTGCATAGAAATTTTTCAACTAAAAAGAGCAAATTTAAATTTCAACAAAATAAAAAAACCTTGGCGATTTCCTTGGTGTTTCCAAAATTATTTTGGTAGGAAAGTTACCGTCACTCTGACTTAACAGTTCCACTGGTGTTTTCTTCATATTATTATAATTACCAGAAACGATTGATAAGGACTGAATTCGAGGAGACATGCTTAGTTTTCCGGGAAAATTAATGAATCTGAAATATTATACTAAATAAATGCATATATATATAGTTATACTTATAAGTTTACTCATTTACTCATTCATATTTTTAGCCATTCATTTACTTAATTTACTTCCTTGTTGATTTTTCCGAAAGAATTATAGATGAATGATTGATCTTTACAATTAAATTCCACTCATTTTCTCTCTCTTTTCTATTCAGGATAAGATTTATTTCTGGATCTATTGAAATCGATGAGAACGTGCTTAAGATATGGAAGCCAAAATGAAATGTTACTTTTGAAAGTTTTAAAAAATCGTTAAACTATTTAATTTTTCTCCCATCTAATTTGCATATCTTAAAAAAAAAAGAAAAAAAGAAAAACAAACACTGCTTAAATAGTACGTTCCTTTTCTTATTTTGCTACATACTATCACCATATGTATTCTCTCTCAAATTTTATTAATCTCTTACAACACACTCTCTTACCAAATCATATTACTTCCTTATTGTCATATGTAATATTTTCACTCCTCTCAATCATTGCCACAAATAATTACAACAATTCATCAACATACTCTCTTAATTCTATTGATCTTTACATCTCTTCATACTTATTACTTCTATTATTTTTTACTCACAAACATACACGTTGTATTCTCAAATTTTATCAATCCCTTACAACATACTCTCTAGATATCTTTACCAAACCGTGTTATCTCCCTATCAACTATACTATTTCTTCATTCTTAAATTTTACCAAAAACTATTTTAAACCCAATAGATCTGTCGTTTCTTCACTATTTCATTTTACGTGTAGTACGTTAAAATTATTTCAACGTTGTTCACGTACGTGTGGACGATATATTTACATAACTTACTGAAGCATACAACCTACCATACGAAAGCTTTAGTTAATACTAGTGCAGATATTATTGATGGTAAATTTAAATACGTAACTATATGTTATAAACTTAATTAATACTGAATATATGGGTAATTTCCATAGATTTGGGTAATAATAAAGTGACATTTCAGGCATATATACTCTTCACATTCCCTAAATATTTTAATTTTTCATTTTCAGATGACGTTTCTTCATTTTGTAAATTGTGTAGCATTGTCATATGCACCATATTTTATCGCATACAGGTATTCGGGATTATCAGAGTATTGCTCCATATGGAAATGTGCTCATGCAGCTTTGGCGTATTTCTTGACACAACTTTGCAAAATGCTCGTCCTTGCGACATTTTTTCCAGCTAGCGATGCTAGTGGGTTTGATTTGGTTCCGGTATGTTCGTTGGATTTTAACTTTTAAAGATTTCATTTCTAGTCCAAATCCTAAATTAAAATTTAATATCGCATTTGAGTTTTAGTTTATTTACATTTCACACTTAAATTAGCAATTTTTATTTAGAATCGTAATCTTGACTGTTGGTGTCGGATTTAAATTTTGAATTTTACTCTACTGTTATATTAATGTGTATTAGTGACTAGTTTATATTAGTGGGGAAGTCAAACTTAACAGGTGGCTCAGTTACAAAAGATGGTTTATGTTCCGATTAAAGATGTAGTAAAGTGGGATTTATTTGCCGGTAAACACTGCTGAATTCAGCAAACATAATCTGACCTTCAAGTCTGTGATATGGTCAGAATTCTCAAAATTTTTGTTTAGGAATTGATGAAAGCGAGTGCGGATATTTTCGATGTAATGGGTTTGCATGCTGTGATCGTTTATCTGATGGCAGGTAAAAGTGAAATCCGATTCCTAGCTGTCGGTTTAGGTTGGGCTTTTGCTCACAGGTAATTTTCAAGCATTGTTAATTGTTTTTTAGGTGTCTCTTAACTAATTGTTTATGCACATGGAAATTGAAAGTCAATTATTTTTTAAATACTATGTCATTTCACTTTTCAAAGGATTTGAATTGGTATTGGCGGGAGTTAGGAAATTTTGGAATTGTTCGTCTTACCATACGGTTTTTAATGGCTTTTTTCTGTGCTTCTACTTCACGTTATTTATTTTTTATTTAACTTAGTTAAAAGGGAAGCGGGCGGGATAGACTTCGATTGTTGGTTGAATTTGTGAGGATACAGTGAGCTGGATTTCGGTTAACTTCAAAAGACACCATATAAATCACTAATATTATTCAATGTTGAGGAAAGAAGTCGTCAATTCACTTATTTAAGTAATGTTATAGATTAAATCAGGTGAGAGTGGAAAGGAAATTTATTTCAGTGTAGCCAGTCGCCTGGTCGGTTTTTGGGTTGGTGCCCGAGCAACGGCATTTCACTGGAAATACATTCAAATGGCCCTAAATTCCAATATTGACTTAATTTTTTATGTTGGTAAGGTTTTGTTTCCTTTTATTTCAGTTTTTTCTTTTTTTTTGAAGCTTGAAATATTTTAGTTTATTCGTGAATAATTTTATTTTGTTTTTTGACTTGCCACTAAACTGTTTGCCAGTAACTGTTATCCTACAAAAGCTGTTACTAAAAAAAAAACAATAAAAATAATGAAAATGAAGGGGTGATTAACATGATGTTCAATAAAGGTCACCGAAAAGTCTATTCATGCTAATATTCTTTTTTTTCTTGTAGCTATGGCAGCATTGGTATGGTTATTCACCCGCAATGATCTCCGATCAGGGATGAAACGAATAGTCGCTTTATTGATTGCACTTTGTGTTTTCCATGAATTCATTGAGCAGTAAGTTTATTTACCGATTTTACTTCATAAAGTAAATACTTCGTTTAGTAGTACCATACAGATTTGGAAAGGAGTCCATCTTGCTAAATTCAAAATGTATTTCAGTAAGAAGGGTGAAATTTAGTTATCCACAAAATACCGTTGGTGTTTTGATCATATTGTAGATTTTCTACACTGATTGCGGTAAAAGCAAACGACTGAGTTATATAGCAAAGCGTTTTTATTTACAGCTTTAATTACTGCAAACTGGACGTTATGACGTTTAGATTTAAATTTGATAATAATTTAATAAATATTTGTAATCCAGAGCGGCCGTTGTATATCTGGATCTTCGATCTTGGACATTGCTTGGAGCAAAGGCTGCATTTACTACAGGACTTGCTATAGGAACGTTAGTTGCATATTCATCACTTGGAACGCATTTCACGCAGTACCGCACTTAAAAGAAAACACGATGTTTTCGGCATAGAACATCAGACCGATGTCAGTGAAAAGGCAAAAATTTCGTTTGAGGTGAAGGACAACCATTTGGCAGAAATGTTATTTACAACCTCTTTTCTTTTTGTTGGATCACATTAATAAATAAAGTCGGCAAGTGCACCTCTATTGGAGGAATCGCAAAAAGTTCAAATGGATACCTTGCACTCTTTGTGGCATTCAACAGGCTGGCTAGCTAAACTGATTCACTCTTCATTTATAGTAAGCCATTAATCATGCCGTCTATCATGCGATTCATCGAATGAAGCACTCGATAGATACTGCAACGAATATAACACCCATTTTAAACAGTCTTTACCCAGCACCGATTCGTTTCCTGGTATGCTAAAATTCGCGCATCCGTCACTCCACAATCCTTGATCCAAAGTTGAACATACTTTGGTGTACGTTCCGGAATGATGGAAAAGTTTTTTGATTCTTTAGCCCACAACAGAGAGGTAAATCGACCAGTAAAGGGACTTTTCTCTTATATGAAACGATTCTTTTTTTTTTTAGATTTTTCGTCGGTCGAATTAGCACCGAGAAAAAGATGAGACACATATAAAGCTGAATAATTTTAAGCGCAGTTTTCATTCACGGAGATAAATTTAGTAGAAATCTTTTTTTTTTTCAGCATTTGCAAGTAAGAAATTATATATAAGACATTCACACACACACAGAGATCACACACATACACATACACATACACACACACACACACATGCAAACAAATATGAGGAAAAGAAAAAAGGATTTCAGAAAAATTTACATGCATGAGGCAAACCATACATGAAAATAAAACTGTTTTTACATCAGTGATTTAAACGGCAGCAAAATTTGTAAAAAGTAATGAGCTCGCTAAGGTTTAGAAGATTAACTCGAAATGCATACAAGCTGAATTAAATTCTGGGAAATCATCGGAAATATTAAGAAATACAATGTTGAACGAGAAACCCTGACTCGCTTCACACATAAAGGGTAAACAACTCAAAAGAATGTACAAAATAATATATTTTGCGAATGAAAATTGCTATGTTTTATATGACACTAGCAGGTAAACGTTCAAAAGCATCTGAATTCCGTCGATGAAAACCATTCATGTTTGATGGCGTTCCAGTTAGCTGTTGTCCCGGTGATATTCGCCGGATCACAACATCTGATTGGCGCTGCAGTTTGGAATCACTCGCTAACAATTTATCACTCGTATAGCAGAATTCACGTGACGATAACGAACCGGTAATCATTTCTGGCCCGTCCGGAATACCATGCTTCGGGTCCAAACCTGCTTTCAGCAATATTGCTGCACAGTCCAATGCACCGGATGTCTGTGCGTGCCATAATGCCGAACGACCCATTTCGTCTAGCATACGAAGATCCGCGTTATACTGCAAAATCAAATGTTCTGATGAAGTTCAAAGTCGAGCCTACTTGAAGAGACTTAGCAAATTCAACAATAACTACCGGATTGTTTCGTAATGAAAATAAGTGAGCGTTTCAGCAGGTTGCTATCTCATTTATCTTTATGTAATTTTGATCAGGAATAAAGTTCATAGTCCAGTAAATGATTTCCGAAGTTGATAAGCAATTCGTTCAAATCGAATCATTTAGGATTTTGAAAATCCTAAATGATTCGGTTTAACATTTTAACTAGTAAACTGTGTGCAAGTATTTTCCAAAATGAAGAAAAATAGAATCAGCTGGAAAAAAGGACAGGTTAAAAACAGATCCTGATTTTAAAACTTTTATAATCCTTCCTTAACAGCAGAGATAAAGCGACCTGACTCCAGAGTGGTCTCCCAAAACTGACTTTGGAATCAAACAATTAAAAAAACATAAGACACTGTTCCTCCTAAGCATTCAAAACACACATTCTACCGTAGTTCAATAATTCGTCATTAACATTGTGCTTAAGTAGTCTCATCAGATTTACAAAGAAATTCGAGGAATTTACCCAAACAAGAAGTTGAGTGCAAGCCGCAGATGCATTTGAACATGCAATATGCAAGGCGGTACGCCTATCAGTCGTATCAACCGTTGTTCGAAGGTCGAAAGTACTACAACGTGGTAGAATTGGTAAGAGAGCATCGAGATCATTGTTGAAAACAGCATCGAGCAATTGTCGACCAAGCGGTACATCGGCTGTGATGGATGGGAGGAAACGTTTACCTTCATATTTCACTTTAATCCATTTTTCCTTTTCTTCCCTAGATAGAATCATCAACAAATTATTACAAGCAAAGATTTGAATTTTCACCGAATTTTGTAAAAAACATAAAACAGACGCCAATAACAGACTTAATTATTGAATTCATAAGTAGAAAGCTGACTTAAAATAAGAGATTTTTAAACCAACCGCGATGAGCCTGCCTGTGGTTTTCTCCCTGATGGAGCGTTATGTTCCCAAACAGCATTTGCTTTCTTATTACCAATCGCTTCCATGACATTCAAATACTCCATTCTAAACGAATGTTAAAATTCAACGAAAAAAATTATCATTCCAGTAGAAAAAAGACGGAGTGGTAATGGAACTTACGGCCAGTCGTCCAGATCGAGTGAACGAACTTTTGAAATATGTGAGCCAAGATTTCGATGAATTCCTGAGCATTCAATGCAGATTAAAGTTCCCAAATTAAGCGAAGCCCAGTCTGGCTTTGGAGCATCACAATCGGCACAACTATCATTGCCCAGTATTTGTCGCAAAGCTTGCACCTATTAATAACACTATATAATTAACAAATTTAAATAAACATTAATGAAGGTTCATTATAAAAAAAAAAAAACGCCGCATAAAATTGTTACAGCATAGATTTCGTTTCTTTTCTTTTGAGAAATGTAAACCAAAATTTCGATGAATTCCTGAGCATTCAATGCAAACTGGCTTATTTTCCGGATACAATTCTATTATTACAGTGAAAGAATTCATTGATGCATTGCAACAATAGCTATGACGCTTACAAAAATATAGACACATACATTCCGTCGATTATTTACCAATTTATCATTCTCAATAATACCAAACTAATATCAAGTTTACTATCTCAAATTTAAATTAACGTATTAAAGTTCGCGTATCTGTTAACATTGTGCGTACAAATATGATATAAAAATTAACTTACTTCAGCTTTATTTCCGTGTCCACGACTACTTTCTTGTTGTTTCTGACTCATTTGAGCTTGCAACGATTTCTCAATAAGTTCTTCGATGGCAGCAACCCATTCATCACGCTCCTCAACCGAAGTGGCCGAAAATTCCCAACGTTTTTGATCACATGTAACAATTTCGAATTCACAATCATCTTCTGAAATGTATCACAAACTGATTCTCAAACATTACAAATTCCTAAACAAGTACATTTCATTGCTCAAACATAATTTTACATTTATTGAACAATTAATTCAAATTAGCATATCAGCATTTTAGACTAAGAAATTGTTGCAGTGAAAAATCCAAGAACATTTAAAAAAGAAAATCATTGTCAAAATGAGTAATTCACTTGCCTTCGTCATTTTTGGTAGCTGATCCAAGCCGACGATGGCCTTTCTTTTTCTTACTAGCACTAGCAATAACAGCAGCGGGAGTATTTATAATCGAACTGCTCGTACTTGTAGCCAAAGGTTGCACATTCTGTTGCTGATCATCACTACCACCAGACGTTCCTAAAATTCAAGAACGTAATTATGTATTAGAGATCAAAATAATTTACTGAATTGAAGAATGTTTTGGGAAAGCTTATCAAAAAAAAATACTAGGATTTCAATTTTTCCAAACTTTAATCTTACCTTCACCATTCATACATTGTTCATCAGTAAAGGCTTTGTTATCTTGACCTGTAGAAACATTAGTATCGCTCGTACTTGCAATACCAACTGTATGTCGCATTACATTTGAATCATGCAATTCTCTTTTGCAACCAATATCCTTAACAAGCTGATAATCTCGATTAGATCCAGGAATTACTTGAGTCTGAATACGTTGTGTGTTTCGTGGCCTTTGACGTCCAGCAATGCGTACCGTTGCTAAGCCCAAAAATACTTCCTTTCCATTTGCATCTTTTTCCATATAATCCTGAAGATAGAAATTTATTGTTTGTCACTTATAATAAATTCGCAAGCAAAAAAATTTTGATAGAACAAACAAATTTATAAATGATAACGTACTTTCAAAGTCTGATGATAAGAAAGACGACCATTAGAATGAAGACAAACATATTTCTTTTTCCATTCCTTATTCAACGTTTTACTGCTCCTTTTATACAAATGACCTTGCTTCACGGGTATAGCTCGACCCATACCCAGACTAATCTCAGCTGCTGATCGATGTGATTTATCATCGTGCCCATGGTCTTTAGGCCGTTGCTAAATTTGAATTAAAATATTTATAGTAAGATTTATCAAATATCTTTTACAATGAAGATAAACTGTTTCAAAAGAAACATTTTGTTATTAACAAGAAATAATCTAACCAAATATGTACTAACAACAGATTATACAGGAAGAAATCCAGTAATTGTGAAAGGATTGTGATTGGTAATTCTTCGATTCGCCAAATATATCAGAGCATAAGTTTTACACATAATTTCTGTTTGTAATGGATAGATTCTATCCATGTTTACCCATGAGAGTACAAGAATCGATTTTTGCTGATTATCTAATTTTTTTTATACCAAAATCAAGTATATAAGCTTTAAAAAATTGAAAAAGATCAGAAGTTTACATACAAATAAATTCGAAATTCGACGATTCCTTCGTTGCGTCGTTGGAGTGGATGATGGTGTTAGCAGATGGGTCGATGAGGTTGTCGCTGTTGAAGGAGGTTGCAACGGTATCTGATTATCGAATGCCTCATCTTTAACAAATAATGCTTGATCAATTTGACCAGGATTCATGGATGCTCGCGGTGAAGATTGAAAGTGTGGCGTACCTGAACAATTCATTCATCATATGCACTATCAAAGTAGTAGAATAAATTACTGATACGTTAGAAATATTATCTGGACCACTTCTATCATCTTCAAAAAACATATTCTGGTGCTTGCTTGCTTGCTCTTGATACTATTTTAAAGAATCAACAATGCCATATATTGTAGAAAAGAACCATTCAAATTAACATTCTAGGTTTTTATAATTTAATTTAAATTATAAATGGATTAAAATTCGGATGAAAATTATAGCTTAATAATTACGCAAAGAATATTTGTATATATCATTTTATATTATTTTATAACTTATTCAACTAATACATTTTTAACTTCCCATATCTTATCTAACTTGCAGTTGCAAATAATTTATGATTCGCTTTATACTTATATTATGGTTTTCTAACATAATGCACTTGCAAAATATTCATTTTATGAGCACAATAATTGAAATGTATTATAAACCATACATTATAGTATATAATTTCATAAATCATTTAAATTATATTTCTGAATAATTATAATGGACGAAAAATATTTCCTTATTCCTAATCTAGCTTTTGATAAAAATACTAAAAATTTCACCCTCCATAACCAGTTTATATTCATTTTTAATGATATCATCAAAAGCAATTCGTCCGTTTCAACAACAAGCACAAAACTCACAAAATAAATATTTTATTGTGTACCAAAAAAAAAAAAAAACAAACAGATAAAAAAAAAAAAAAATATTTATGAGCTAGCTGATGATAATAAATCATTTCAAATGAAAACTAACCAACTTTCCCTCTTAATTCTATTTTCCTATTTTTTGAAAATGTAAATTGTATAATTTTATTATTCAGTAAAATGATAATCTTTTTTCATTTTATCTTTACATAATTTTTTTTTTTTCCTCACTTTAATTAAAGATCATACAAAATTGATGTAAGAAGAAGATAAATGATTATCATTAAACAAATCATTAAATTAATTTATCAATTATTTATTCATCAGTATGGTATATTATAATAGTGGTATAATATATCTATTTTAAAGTTTTAACAAAATCTAACATACAATATTGTATTAATAAAATGAATAATGATCTAAATTTTAATTTAAAATAAGAAAAAGAAAAAGAAAAAAAAAAAAAAAAAAAAGAAGGATATAAGGATATATGATCGGTAAGAAATAAACTAACCATTAGTACCAGATGTACAGCTGTTCAAAACTGCATGAATTGATGATGATGATACCGGACATCCTGTCGTATTATTACTACTACTACTACTACTATTATTACTATACTGCACGGTACGTTGCATTTGCATTTTAGTTAGATGTGATGTTGGTATGGATGGCATTACAAAAGCGGACATTGATCGTTCTGTACCACTACTACGAATTCCTAAAAAATTTCAACAATTAACATAAAATAAAGAAATGAATAAGAAGAAAGATTAAAGAAAAAAAAAAAGAAAAAGAAAAAGAAAGAGAAATATAAATAATATTTCAATAAATAAGAAGTAAGAATAACAAAGAAAAAAGAAAAAGTACGAATAATAAGTAAATGTAATAGTTTGATAAATGATAAGTAAAAAAAAAAAAAATTGTACAAAATTAAAATTGATAATAATTAAATGAATACAAAATTAAGCATAATTTTAATTGTTGAAATATGTTTAAAGTTTAGTAATAGTTGAAAATTTTTTAATTTAACTTTTATTTATTAAGCAAATAAAAATGTAAATACTTTAAAAAAGTGCAATATCCCTAAAAATCCTTCAATTATATCGTCTGGAATGCACTCCATCGATCTCATAAATCAAATCCTAATTGCTCTTTTCATAAAAAGCTTCTCTTTTTCTCTTCCCCTCCTTCTTCATCCTCTTTTTCTCTTCATCTTACCATTAATTCCCTCTTTATTAATCTCTTTCTCTTTTTCCCTCTCTCTTTCTCTCTCTCTCTCTCTCTTCCTCTTAATCTTAACCATTCTTCTTATCCTTCTCATTCAAATTTGCCACATAAGCAAAAGTAATCAATAAGACATCTAAATCAATAAGATGCATTTTGATAATACATTTATTTACTTGGTAAATAAAACAACTTGTTAATGCTAATGAATTGATAAATTAATAAGTGTTCTCATTATTTTTTCAATTAATTACATGACAAATATTTACCTTAATTAATGAGTAAATAAGTACTATTGTTAATGTATTTATAACTTACCAAATTCACTAGTAAATTTTGCTTGATTTTCACCAATTATCACTTCATTAAATAACAAATCGATATCGATTTATTATTTAATCACTTATTAGACATGCATTATTTAGTTAATCAAGAAATACCAAATTATCTTTGCTATGAAAACAATAATCAATAAGCCTAATTTACTCACTATATGTATATATATGTATATTTATGTATGAACACCACAATAAATAATGAATAATCTAAAAGTTTTCAATTATGCAAATTATAATTTTGTGTATTATTGATAAAGCATAAATATAATTAATCATATCATATTCCTTCAAAATTCTCAATCATTTGATTCTTTTTTCAATTTTCATAAATTAAAAATTGCATTTTAAGACTTTATTTGCTTCACAAGTAGAAAAAAAAAAAAAAAAAAAAAGAAAAGAAAAAAAGGAAAGTATTCAATATCAGAATTACTGATTATATCCTTATTAATTATCATAATAACAAGAACAATAACATTTTGGTATCATTTTGAAAACTTTTAAAATACTTTCTGAAAAAATTTAATTTTGTTTAAAAAAATCCTTATCAATGTATTAAATATTACCTTCTACAAAAATTCAACCTGGGAATTGTGGAATTTTTGCTTTCCAAAAATTTCCAATATATAAATTTTGAATGATGTAAAATATGGATTTGAAAAATTGATATATATGTGTTTTCCGTATTTCGTATATTATTATTTCCGGAAAACAGGAAATATAAAAAACAAAAAAAGAAAAAAAAGGGAGGGAAGGAATAAACTATTGTTGTAAAAAAATAGTATCAACGAAAACGATAAGTCGAAAAAAAAAAAAAAAGTAACAGCAAGAAGAACAACAACAAAGAATGATACGATCAAAGAATGAACAAAAAATTTTAATAAGAAAAAAAAAACTATTCCATAGCTATCAATCATTTGTAATTAATTAATTGTATGTTTCATAAAAAAAAAAAAAAAGTGACATTACTGTTAAAAATATTTTATAGTTTTTAATATTTCATCATATCATTGTTTGTTTATTTGTTTATTTTTTCCAATCAGTAATACAATATAATTTTTAATAGAATATAGCTTAATATTGATTATTATCATATTAATTGATCGAGTAAAGTTTACTATTACTATGATATTGTGTCGATAAAATTTATTACTGATAATAATAAAATTTCGATGATATTAGATGATATCATAACATTTACAATTAAAAAATTAACATACCAGCAGTTAATGTGGGATTTTCTCGATGATAAGCATAACTACTTGGTAATTGTGCAGTACTATTGGATGCATAATGAGTGCTATTTCCATGATGCCCCCCCGTACCGCTACTACTTTGATGCAGTTGTTGTTGTTGTTGTTGTTGTAAATGTTCTTGCAATGGTAATGCTGATACTGATCGTTGATGATGATATGATGAACCTTTGGAATTACACCCGTTTGAAAATGTCAAATCCTGCAAATTATTTCATCAACATTAAAATATAATTTTTGAACTTTAATTTTAATATTTGTAAAAGTCATGTAAAAATAAAAAAAAAAAAAGAAAAAAAACGAAGAAAATGATCGAAATAATAGTATACAATAGCATGACCTATTTATAATTCATGTAACAAACCTGATAATTACTATTTCGATGATCATTCGAACTGTTACTATGAAAAGTTGATAGAGTTGATGTTGTTGTTGTTGTTGTTGGTGTTGGTGTTCTAGCACTATTTGAAAAACTACCCAATAATCGTAATCTTTGTTGAAGAATTTTTTGACAAGCTAAAAAGAAACGAAATTCATCGGTTATTTAATCGTTTCTATCTATAGAATAGCAACATTGCGAGAAATTTGATAAACGAGTAATTAGTATTAATTAGCAAAAATTTTGACGAATGATCAATTTTAATAAGTTAACTTTGATAATTTGTAATTATAGTACAAGTAAACCTTGCAATTACTTCATTTTATAACCAGTTTTTTTCTTTTTTCCTGTATATATTGATCGAAGTAATTAAATAATTTTATAGTTCTACTTCACCTTCATATCTCAATAAAAACATTACTATTATTATTTTAGTAATCAATAAAAATTGAAATTTGAATGCTATACGAAATTAAAAATCATTTGCTAAATATTTAATGAAAGAAGTAAAAAAAAAAAAAAGTTTTTTAAAATTAAGAAACGAAAAAAAAAATAATTACTATAAATTTCAAGAATGAATTCTCATTTTTAAAATGCATAAAAAATTACAGAAACATGTTTTAAAATAACTGATTACCTTAGAACATTGAAATTAAGTTTCACTTTTAAAATGAAGAAAATATTTGATAAATAATTATAATTATAATGATAACAAAATAATAATGATAAAAAACTATAATAATAATAATAATAATAATTTGTGATAACAAAAATGGGATAGAAAATAGAACAAAGGAAAAAAAAAAAAAAAAAAAGAACAAAAGGTTATGTACGATTAATGATAATTAATGATTAGCACTAACATTTAACTGATCGTACTACTTCCTAATTGAAATTACTTGAGTACAATACGTTAATAGTAGTATCACAATAATTCATTATTTCAAACATTCAGAGAACAAATTAACAAATTTGTATTTGATGATGATTATCGATGTCATCTTATCAATAGTCATTATCAACAAAATCATTCATTAATGTTTAACAAGTGAATGTATGTGTGTATGCCTTTTCCTGTTACTTTTCAATTCATTTCCGTTTTGAATTTAAACAAAAAAAAAAATTGAAGAAAAAAGAGGAAAGAAATTCGATTTTTTTTTTTTTTTTTTTTCCATATATTTATTTTTCGATTGTTAATAGTTCATCTAACTGAGATAAAAACCGATCGATGAAAAATTGAAAGAAAACAAAATTAGTAATTTATAAAATGTAGCAAAAAAAAAAAAAAGGCAAAGTTTAAAATAGAATTTTATTTTTTCATTATTGAAATCTGACTTTTATTCTTACATTCTATGCAATTATTACGGTTTAATTAAATAATTAAGAATAGAAAGAATGCTATAGACCTGTAAGGCTTTTAGTATAAAAAAAAAAAAAAAAAAAATTAAGCTGTTTGTTGTGATTAGGTTAATTTAAATAGTGTAAAAAAGCATACAGAGATAAATATGCTAAAACAGATAAGTAGAATTTAAACATGAAGTTTGCCATTGAAGGTTAGGTATGCAGAAGTATTAAGTAAGTTTAAGATGTAAATTAACAAATTTAAGAGGAAATTTTAATTTTCAGATGCAGAATTTTCATTTAAAATGTAAATTTGAGGTGGAAAATATTGAAAATATTATACAGATGTAAATGAATTAAAATATGTAAAAAAGAGTAGAAACTATTAAAAAAATGAAAGAAGAGAGAGAGAGGGAAAGAGGAAGAGAGAGAGAGAAAGGAAAGAAAATCAAAGCATTAAGTATAAATTGATGAATAGAAAGAGAAAAATGAAGCGAACAAAATTCAAATTAATTTTGAATTAAAATGGCAAAGTTGAAGTATTTTAAATTAAGATTTTTTTTTTTTTTTTTTTTGCAGAATGATGAATAATTGATACATTACGTAATTTATAAAAACAAAATGCAAATCGGATTTCGACTTTCTAAACACTATTTAATATAATAGCATTTGTTAAATTACATTACTTTAAATTTAATTTTCATTTACTGATTTCATTACCATCATTCTTCAATCAGTTTTTGTAAATAGTAATAACATTATTTCTTGGCTTATTTAAAACTATTTTTTATTTTTTCTTAACCATTAAACATTATCCTAAACGTAATAACAATTTCTTTCTATTAAGTCATTCATCTGAATCATCGAGAAGGAAGTAATAAATAACTTCACTAAAGTGTAATTTTAACCAACAATGATATTCAAGTAAGACTAAAAAACTTTTAAGAAATTCAAAAAAACGAAAAAACTAAAAGCATATGAAATCGAATGTTCTGCTTAGATTTTCAAAAAACAATCAATCCTACGATCATTATTATTACTATTATCATTATTATTACTAGTACTGCCATTATTAATGATATCATCATTGGAAGATGAATCAAAAAACAAGAGAGAGAAAAAAAAAATCAAACCCAATCCAGCGATCATAAGTTGCTGTTTACGTGAATGCAAACGACGTTGCACTTGTTGTTGTTGTTGTTGTTGTTGTTGTTGTCGTTGTTGTTCTATCAACCATTTTTGTTTCCTCAATTCCGAAAGAATTGTGAAATAATGATTTTGTTGTTGTTGCCGATGGTGATGATGATGATGATGATGATGATGATGATGATGATTTTTAGCTTCAATTATGACACGATCTTTCCCTAATAATATGGGCATTTTAAAGGATGTTGATTTCGGTGTCATTGTTGTTGTTGATGATGTAGATGTTGATGATGATAATGATGATGCCAATGATGATGATAGTGATGATGATGATGATGATGATGATGATGATGATGATGATGATGATGATAGAGGATTACGAATACTAATAGTATCATAACGATTCGTTATACCATTATCACCGATGAATGCTGGTGTCCAAACTGTTATTGCTGTTGAAGTCCTATTTTGGCAATTCATATTCATTGTTATACGATCAGTACATATCCTTTTTAATTTACTCCATCAATGAATCTTTCTTAAAATTTATTTGTCAAGAAAAAAAAGAAATGAGAAAGAAAATGAAGTGGCAAAATTTACATACGAATAATAAAATATGCTAATAGAAGAGATTTTCTATTTTGATCTTTCCAAATACATTAATAATATCCTTATAAAAAAGACGAAAAAAAAGAGGGAAATTTTCAAGGTTAAAATAATCTCAGTATTTCGATGAAATTTTCAATCGATTTAAAAAAAAAAAAAAAAAAAAAAAAAATGAATAAATAATGTTAGGGAGAAATTGATATGACTAATGACTTTATAACAATTTATTGATATTCCATGATTATACCAATCATTACTTCATACTTTCTTATTGTATGAGTAAATGATGAAAAGAAAAATGATAAAATGAAAAAGCTGATAACAGCAATTGTTGTTGATTACTATTGTAATAGCAGCAGTATAATAGTAATTGTAGTAGGAATAATATTAGACCAATAAATACTATAGTTATAATAGTTATTATGATGATAGTATGGATTATAGTGATAATAGTTGTAAACGATAGCATATATTATTGTTGTAGTAGTTGTAATGATGGTCAATTCATTGTTATGTATCAGTATATGTGTAACTGAATAGATGGTACAAGTTTCAAGGTCATCAAATGATCAAATCTTGTCACTCATTTGGCTCATTTCATTCAGTTTCTTTGAAAAAAAAAAAAAAAAAAGAAAACGGAAAAAAAAAAGGTAGGAAGAAAATGGACGATAGGAAAATGGAAAGAAAAATGGAGGAATATATCTGCCGAAAACATAAATGAAACGAATTGAATTTATGTATTTGATTGTAAGAATAGAAAGAGAGGAGGAGAAAAAAAGTGGTAGAAAAAAAAAAAATAGAAATTTTAATTCAAATTTACATCTTAGGATATTACAAAAGGATTCATCTTCATTATTTATTTCAGGTAATTATTATTCCGCAGTCTCTCTATTGCATATTCCCTTGAAATAAAAAAAAAGAAAGAATATTTATAAATACTTTTACTCTTTTCAACTGATTGCAATAGAATGAATGAATGAAATGATATGAATTGCACTGTTAAAAAGTCTAATTAAAAAGATATTTCTAAGTTCAACAAAAAAAAAAAAATTTAAATGAAAACGAAGGGAAAGAAGAAGAAGAAGAAGAAGAATCTTCAAAAATATAAATGCTATTTAAAAAAAAAAAATAAACAAATCTGTCCATTTTTTTTTTTCCCAAGCAAAAAAGAAAATACTATTTAAATATCAGTTGTTTATAATCTTATTCTAAATGACTTCTGACTTAACTTCTTTGTGAACTAAACAGATGTTCATCATATTTTCGGAATAAAAAATATGCAATAGTTATCGATTTAAATCTTATTCGTATTTAAATGTTAAAATTATAATTTAACATAAAAATTTTTTTCATTTCATTCCAATGTGAAAGGAGGGAAAAAAAAAGGAGGAAACAATTTTCAATTTTTTAAAATTGATTTTAAAAAAAATATACCTATAAATTAATTCTTAGATTTTACAGTCTAAAACAATCTTTTATGCAAATAATTCGCAAAATGTAAAATTGACGAAGAATATGATGATGATCATAAACAAAGGTAAACATGAACTCTGATCAAATCCTATTACATGTTGTAGTAAATATTGTTTGTATCCATCTGATGATTGATTAATATATATCACCTAATCATAGCTACTATTCCGGAAAAATAAAAACATCAATTAAATGAATGCTAAAGAAAAAATGTATATCGTTTACGTCAACCAAATGTAATATCTCAAGTTCGAAGTTTATATAACAAGACTTTGGATATTTTAACTGAATTTATATTATTAATCATATGAAAAACGATGAAAATTAATACAGGTGAATTAAACGATTTTAAATACAATTCAAATTCCAAATAACAATGTACTTTAAAAATCGTGAATTGACAAAAAAAAAAAAAAAAAAAAAAAAAAAAAAAGATTGAAAATGAAAACAAAAGTTACGATTCACTTATCTAAAACAAAGTATAATTTTGATTTATCTACCATTGATATAGGTGAATTTTTACAATTTATAAATCACTAATGCAAAATATTTGATTGAAGTAAAAGAGAGGGAAAAAAAAAAAAAAAAACGGAAATAATAGTGCAGTAAAGTATGAATGATAATTGAATAACATCACGATGATAACTGAATAACATCACGATGACAATTGAATAACATCACGATGATTGATGAGAGTATATGTGTATGCATGTGTTTACATTTTAGTTCAAATTTTTTTTTTTAATGAATTTTGATTATTGTTCAATAAATTTCATGCATAAGAAAATTACTGCAAACAAATAAAACGAAGAGATGAAAAGTAAAATATCTAAAGCTTTACTTTTTTTTATCCAACCTAACATATATTTACAATCTCTTTTTTTTTTTTTTTTTCTTACATATCTTTTTTGTTATTTCGTATGCATCTTAAACATTTTCATAAATTTAAGGATTTAAAATGGATTTATTTTTTCCCATTTCGTATGCATCTAAATAGTCTCATAGATTTAAGAAGATTGAGATTTTCGATTCCTTTTTTTTTTTTTTTTGACAAATAAACCTTATCAATTTTTTCACTTTAAAATTTTTTAAAATCATTTCTAACTTAAAGACATTTCCAAATTTTTTTTTTATTTTTTAGATATTTTCTTTGTCAATTTGTATGTATGTAAACATTCCTATAGGTTGTTGAAAAGGATTGGGATTCTCAATTCTTTTTGCCTCTTTTTTTTTTTTTTCACAAATAAATTTTATCAAACTTTTTATTTTAAAGTTTTTTTGTTTCAAAAAGAATTTCATATTATTTCTAAACAAATATATATTTTCACTTTTTTTTTTTACATATCGTCTGTATGATTTTATTTCGTATGCATTCAAATATTTTCATACACTTTTAGTGTTAAAATAGATTTGATGCAAACAATTTGAAGAAAAAATTTTTATTTCCTTCAAAGTTTGATCTAGTTCGTTTGATGTACGATCAACAAAAAAAAAAAAAAAAAAAAAAAAAATGAAAAAATTTAGCCAAAAATTGATGTATAAATAATTCAAAGTTATTAAATTTCGAAAAGTTTCGTGAAATTTTAAATCATACAATAAATATAGATATTCGGAGTGGACAATGATGGAAATTAGAAATTGTTTAACTTTTTTTTTCCATTTTTTTTTTTTTCCTTTATATATGTATATTCGCATCTTATAATGAATCACTGATATGGTTATTTAGGTTGTATAATTTCAGTGAATATCATAAAATTGAAGCAAAAAAAAAGATGGATGAAAATGAATGTTGATATAGATGAATGTATCATATCAAAAAATTGTATAATAGTTTGGCATCGGAAAATTTCAGGAATAATTTTCATGGGGAAATTATAATTGATTTCTCTATAGTTAAAATTTAATGACAATAAATTGTAGCATTCGTCCTTGTCAAAGTCATATAAATTCAATTATTAGTGATAAAATATTTTTGTTATAACAATGATAATAATGATAAGGATGAAAATATAACGACAATGATGATAATAATATGCTATCATTATTGATATAATGTTGTCATACAGACGATAATGATGATGATTGTATGCTATTATTATTATTATTATTATTGTTATTATTAATGTAAATGATATCATTGTTACATTAATGATGATAATGATGATATGATAGTGAGAGAAAAATTGACAATATTTATTATTTGTGATGATTACGATGATAATAATAATCAACAACAGTGCGATATTATTGAACAAAAATTTTTTCTCCTTTTTTCCCAAACAAATAAACTTTACAATTTTTGATTAAGTTTATCAGTTTTCTTTAAATTATATTTGTCTCAAAATATACTGTAATCCCGAATTCGATGGTAATAATATTTTTCTCATTTTTCAAATATCAAAGAGTTAGAATACGGTATGGTATATCTTTTAGGGCAGTTTCATCATTGTACAAATATTTAATTTATTGAATAAGTTAACCATAAAATATCATCAAAGTGATGTCATAAAAGAAAGGAACAACTATGGTTAAAGTATTAAAATGAAATATACGATATCGCAACAATAGTAATTTTAGTTTTATTGCAATTAAAAATTAAAGTTAAATTTTATAACAATATTATTCTTGTTATATTATCATTTGTTATTATTACTAATGCATAATAAAACATTTTTTAAATTTCTATATTAAAAGAAGATTTGATATTTCTTTTCCATCTCCATAAATTATCAGTATTGTTTTACATTATTAAACCATACTAATTATCATAACAATAAATCCATCAATCGCACATTTAATTAGCAGAGAAAAATTAGAAAAAAAAAAAAGAGAAATTAAGTGACTATAGTTATTTTTTAAATACAAAAAATTTAAATATTAAGTGACTATATAAATTTAAATATTTTAAAATTTAAATATCAAGCAAGTTTGTTGCAAAATGAATGAAAAGAAAATTGAAAAAGGATGAAAGCAATAAATAAATTTCGTTAGGGATTTCATTTTCTTTTTTTTTTTTTTTTTTTTTGTATAAAATAAAAATAAAATAATATCAAAAAAAAAAAAAAAAAAAAAAAAAAAAAAAAGATTGAATGAAAGGAAAAATTGTTAAGAAAAACAAAAAACAAAAATAGATAAAACTAAATGGAAATGAAAAACTAATAAATTAAATTGAATAGAATATACCATTTATGATGATGATGATGATAACAATGATAATTTTGAGGATAAAATGGAATTGATTAATATAATATGAAATGAAACATCTGGTATATACTATAATATTTCAATATCATCTCTTCTCCTTCTTTTCCTCCCCCGGAAAATAACAATAAATAAGTAAGGAAAAATGGGATATTTATATGATACATAAGCTATTTATCATTCATTCCAATTTTTTTTTTGAACCATCTTTTCTCTCTCTCTCTCTCTCTCTTTCTCTTTCCCTTTCTCTCACTTTTTCTTTCTTTCTAATATTTTATACTACACCATAAAGCTATAGCAAATGATAATATTTTTATTATTAATAACTATTTTTTTTTCTCGCATTTGAATCATATCCGAGAAATTTCCATATGAAATTTAAATTAAGTCAAAATTTCAAATTTAAATTAAAAAAAAAAAAAAACTCTTCCTAACAAATTTTTATTAATATAAATCTTACAATTCAGAAAATAAATAAAAAAGCAAAATATTCCACACTTGTATTGAGGTTTTTTTATTTAATGGTAAATTCCGAAATTTCAATTCAAATTGTATTTAATGTGAAATTGTTGAATTTCAAAAAATTTCTCTAATACACTAAGTGAATGATTTCTTAAAGCTCAAACATTTAACGCAACATTTTTCAAATTAAACACATATGAAGTCCATTTAGGTAAAATTTAAGCAAATAATTTTACATTTAAAACACTCAGATACGTTATTTGTTATAGATTTATATGAATTGATAATTTCATTTTGCAAATTTAAAAGTTGCTCAAAATATAGTGGCAAATAATTTCAGTTAAGAAATTTAAAATTTATCAAATTTATTCAATCCAATTTGATTTAAATTATACTAACAGCAAATGCTGGTTGAAATTCAAGCCTTATTTTTTTTAAATAAAGAATGATTACAGTTAAAGCGCTAGTGATGATATAATGATATTCTTTAAGTTTTATATTAAAAATGAAATAATTAACAAAAAGAGTGTCAAACATCAAAATAGCACAATTTATCATATATAATTTAAATATGATTTTTCAATATATCATAGTAATTCATTTATTTAATATTATTAACGAATATAAAATAATTTTGACTTCGATATTAAGTTTGAATTAAATTATGCGGCAATTTTTTATACTTATTTTATTTCTTTTCTAAACCAAAAATAAATGAAATATTTGACAAAATTTTTAATATCATACTATTAAATTATACTTCAGCTGTAACACTAATTATTTTTTCTAAATTTATTGATAGAAATAAAAAATAAAAATGTAATATAACAAAAAAACTAACCATCCTTAAATACCCGATCCACGTTTAAGCCATACGTTGAACACGTTTCATAGTATGCTGAACATTTCGGTAAATTTTTCGCCATTTGACGTCCTTCTTGTTCACTAATTACACGTGGATTTGATTCTGTCACTGCATCCTAAAATTTTTTCATTCTTTCTTTTTTACTCCAAAATTCAATTAAATTTCATTTGGGTAACATTTCATTACTTCTTGATATGCTTTTTTTTTTTAATTATACTTTTTGTTTAATTTGAAATTCAAGTTGAAATTTGAAATTTCTTTCAAATTTAGGCAATAACATATCACTTTAAAGATTTATGTTAACATTTTGATTACGATACTAAACCAGTCGAGGGAATTTAGGATGTCAAGTATTTAGGCCAAATGACAAAATATCCTCTAATCCTCATCATTGGCCTTTAAGCCTTTTTTAATCCAAAAGGGATTCAAATTTAATCGGTAATAATTGCACCAAATGTTTACCTGTGTTGCTACCATCATTACCGGTATTTCATTAATATTCCGGTATTTAGCCATTTGTTCGTAATATTGCAATGCAGTTTCGATACTTTCTTGACTTTCCAACGAAAATACAAAAATTACTGCGTCTACCCACTGTGCAAACTGAAATGCATGTAAATAGAAAATAAAAAGTAAAACTTTTCTGACTTTCGATTTGATGAAAATTTAGAATATCTGTAAAAAACTGAAAATTTTTAATCAAATAATAGATTATAAGCTTAAATGCAAGAATGTGCAATGTTAATAACATTCTTTCATCTATCCGATACATGATAAATGAGTAAAAAATTGATATATGAATGATGATGAAAATATGGAATTGAAATAATGGAAATCAGTGATGAAAAGAGGCGAACAATTCTTTTGGGAAATATTCAAAAGAAGAAAAAAGAGAGAAAAAAGCTTGTAATTACGGAAAATTCGATAATGATATATGTAAGGAATGATATAATTTCTTGATTTTCATTATATTCAATTTCTGATTTTATTATTTCCAATATATACAATATAATTGACTATTAGGGTTGGGTTGCTATGTGAATGGGGATTATTGCGATATTTTTATATGTCTTAGCGGGGTAAAATGAGGTGACACAGGTAAGTAAAATGGGATGGGAAGAATAGATTGAAGAAAATTATCAAATATTTGAGTGAAAAAAGACAGGGAGAGAAAGAGGGTGAGAGAAAGAAAGGAAAAGTGAGAAAATGAAGGACAAATGAAGATCGGAAGAAATGGCAAGCGTTGTTGAAAATTTACGATCAATCAGTATCCGATTTTCCATACTGTATTTGATGGGTGTAATAAAATAGAAGAAAAAAGAAAATTCAGGAAAGAGGGAAATAATATTCAAATACGAATTACAATAAATTTTGACAACTATATGAGTGAATTTGATCTGTTACCAACTAAAAGATAATTAATTATTTGTGTTAAAAGTAGATTTCAAATTATTTTAGGAAAAAAGTGTTTCAACTATAATATGGAATTTTAATTCAAAAGTAAAAATCAAAATATTTATTATAATTTCTTGAGGAAATGCAGCAAATTTGAAATGTTTTTTACATGGAATTAAATTAATTTATTCTTACGCATATTTATTTTTCACATTCAATAAATTGACAATTTAAATTGAAGCTAACGGAGTAAAATAACTGTATAATCGAAATAAAAATAATACATTTTATATGACTTCATCAATTTTAGGATGTAAATTTGAGTAAATTTTGAAAGCCAAATTTTTCCTTCTTTCAGTTTAAATTTCAACTAAATTTGACATAAAAAAAAACCTGATAATCAGGTGGAGCACTTCCTTCGTCACGTATAAGCAATAAATAACTTTGACCGTCAAGTACCACTTCTTTTTTGAAACGACCACCTAAACTGATGAAAATGAAATTTGACATAAAAAAAAAAAAACCATTTGAAATACCGAAAGTATAAAAGCTTCAAGTTTAAATTCTAATAGACCTTTGAAACACTACAAGTAATAATTTAAAAATTTTAATCCAATCAAAAAAAGAGAATTAAAATTGAATTAAAAGTAACCTTCGGGTGATTCTTCGTTCGTATAAGCACCAGTCAGATAACGATGTACGAGAGATGTTTTCCCGCTATGTAATGATCCAACAAGTCCCTGTAAAAAAAAAAGAAAAATACGGTTGAATTTTTTTTTTTCAGTGAAATTAAAAATTAAATTACATTTGAAATAATCAATTAATAAGGATGATATTCAAAAAAAAAGAGAGGAAAAAAGAAAAATTAAACATAATAGTGAGAAAAAATTTTCATAAATTTATCAAAAAAAAAAAAAAAAAAAAGACGAAATTGATAAAAAATTGAAACAAAAATTTGACTGTTAAAAAAATTTTCTGAAAATATTTGACTAAAATATACTAAAAATATTTTTCAAAAATATTTATAAATATCATTGTATATAGCATAGTGTGCAAGATGAAAGGAAATATGATTAATTTAATTGTCTTTCTCTTCTTTCATCCATTTTTTTTTTTTTTTTTTAATTTTAAAATTTCAAAAGAAGGAAAAAATTAAAAGAAAGAACAGTAATAGATAAAAAAAAAAATTAAAAAAAAAAATGAAAACTTATAAAAAAAAAAAAAAAAAAAAAAAAAAGCTATTAATTAATCAAATGTATTGTGAACATTGTAATAATGATGGAAAAGGATTGAACAATGATTGATGTTTACTGTTCGAAGAATGACAGAATTTTTTAAAATACGAATGAAATAGAAGAAATAAAAAAAAAAAAATAAAACTTTTAAGTTGGAAGAATAAAAAAGTGAGAAATTAAGGAGTTAAAGAGATGTAAATTAAAAAATTTTTACCATCAAAAAGGATTAATTAGATGTAAAATTTTTAAATTTCATTATTATTCATAGCTGATATTTGTTTGAATTGTAAAAGAAGAAATTTGACCTCAAATAATATAGAGGGAAAAAAAGAAAGTTTTAGTTGATGAAATGTTTGAAATAAGTAAATATCAATAAATTGGGGTTTTTTTTTTTTTTTTTTGAATCAAAATTCATTTGAGGTATTTTTATAAAAATATAAAATTTGATAACAAAACAAATTTTTAAGAATTGCATTTATAAATTTATTTTGAAAAACAAATTTATGCATGAAATTCTTGAAAATTCCAAGGAAATGCAATCATAAAATATAACGAAACATTAAGTAAGATATTTTATTCTTTACCATTTTTTCCAATTATTTCTTCGTCCACATAAGTAAAACTTTTTTTCGATTAAATATTTTCATCATTTTTTTATTTAAAAAATGTTTGATAAACTGTATAATGAAAAAAAAAAAAAAAAAAAATGCAAAAATAAAAAGTAATAATATTATTTCAATTATTAATGGAAAAAAAAAGTTATTGTTTATTTGTTTGGAAACAATTGTTTTTTTGTGGCTTTTCCTTTAAATTGTCATTTAAGAAATGTAAATGACAAATTCAAAAAAAAAAAAAGAAAAGAAAAAAAAAATAATAAAAATGATAATAAAATGAAAGAATGAAATTCGAAATAGGAAAAAAAAGTTAGTAATATTTGAATTAACAAATGAACAAATATAATGATTCATTCTATAATTCTGATGGAAAAATGAATGAGTTTCATCGCTAATTCGAATGACCTTTGTCCTTAGATTTTAATCTAACTATATTCTCCTCATTCTTTCTCTAATTGATTGCTACTATCATATCCTATTGTTGTTACCAACAATTTCAAATGAAATGGTATGCAATATATCGGATTAAAATGTTCTTATAGCCTTCTCTGCATAATTCCGGATTTTCGCATTCGGAAAATTCCGAACCTTTAATATGACATTCTTTGAATTCATTCTTATGATTAATTTCACAAACAATAAACATTTCTTCGTTAACAGAAAATAGTCGTTATGCAAATTTTGCCTTATCAAAATTCAATTATTATTCGATCAATGAACACAACAACACTATCTAACGTGAATATTATTATCATTAATCATATCATTAAATATGGATATATTTGATTGTTAATAATTAATAATAGATAATTATCAAATTATTGCAAAGTAAAATTATTTTCTTCTACACCAATTACCTTTATATAACAAATTTTCCATAGAAAAAAAAAAAAAAAAAAAAAAAAAAGGAACTTGATTGAAAATAAATAATTTCTAATTTTTTTTTTTTAAAAAAAGAAAATAAAAATTTTGTTAATAAAAGGAACAAATCATTATCATTTTACAGTAACCTAAAGAACACTAAAAATTTATCTCAAAATTATTGAATTATAACTATAGTATAATAATTAATTAATTACAATCCATTTTTTTTTTTTTATTTTTATTTTCGTTTTTTTTTTTCTTTTTTAATTTTTCGTTGCATTTTTTTAACAACAAACAAACAATCAAAAATATTCGAATATAGCAAATATATTAATACAAAGTTCAACCAATTCTATCAGAATAACCTTTCTCCTGTTTGTGGTATGCATTCAAATCCTAATTACAAATAATTTTGTCAAGGTCAATACAGTAAATATCAGCCGAAAAATATCGATACATACATAATAACACAAACATTAACATAATTAGTAGTTTTTTCTGTGGTAAAAAAAAAGAGTGGAATTTTTCTTTTTTTTTTTTTTTAAAGAATGATATGATCTTTTCATATAAAAATAATTTTTAATACTATACAAATTAGCAAATTAATGAGCTGAAAAATTTTTGGTAAGAAAGTTAACAAACAGTTGAGAAGGAGGAAATGAGATATTAAATATGTTTACTAAATTATACATATTCTATCAGATATATTTTCATCAATTAATTTTTACTTTACTTACACATATACATATTGATAAGTGATTTATTTGCCTATTAATTTGATACAATAAATTAGTTAGCATTTAAATTATTTATCAAATTTTTGCTCATATTTAAACAATTAAACAAAATTGTTTGATTAAAAATATTATTGTAAGAAATTGAAATTTAAAATTGAAATCTGTCAATTTATGCTAAACTTTTATTTTTAATTATTTTTGTTTGGTAACTGAGGAAGAACAACAAATAAGGCTTTAATTGTAAGAGCAAATCATTAATATCGACAATAAACAATAAAAGAATTGAGAAATGGTAAGAAAGTATAAAATGAGAAAGAATATTTGAAAATAAATATCTTAGTAATTGAATTAGGATAAATGATGATAATTCAGCAATGATGATATATGATATGGATAGATTTGATAATAATGATATTAATATGACAAATATGACAGTAATGTGAAATAAATGTACTAGTAATGATATTAACATTCACGTATTGATAACGTAAACATCCACGTATTGATAAAGTAAATGTTCAACATATCAATTGCCATATTTATTTATTTATTTTTTTAATTTTATAAGTCAAATAAGATATACTTCATTCGTTCATTAAAATAATAAAAATTATGCGTTAGCTAATTAATTGTAATAATACTTCAGTGGTTTTGCTAACAATAACAATAAAACAAATTAGCACTTCAGATAACTATAATAATAATAAGACAACAACAACAACAACAACAACAACAACAACACCTTAGTTGACTAACAAAATGAGAAAAACAATGTTTTAATTGATTAACAATAATAGAGAAACAATAATTCTTTCATCAATTTAACAACAACAACAACAATAACAACAATTTAATTGACTGGCAAAAAGAAAGCAATAACTCTTTGCTTGATTAACTTTATTTGATTGATCAACAGCAATAAAGTATTTAATTTATGTTTTGGAAAAATGTATGTATTTAAATATAGGAAATCAATAACTTATAAAAGGAATAATTCAGTATCGTACAACAGCCATTCGAATTGCAATACAATCGTTGTGTAGTTAGAAGGAAGAGCACATATCCTAGCAGATGTTTTCTCATCATTTCGATGACCTGACCCAACCCACCAATCATTACATCTACCCGCCAATTTCCTCAGTCATCAACGATCTAAATAATTGAAGGTACTAAAACAACAGAATTACGGCAGTAAAGGATGAATTCGTTATTTCATAATCATTATCAAAATTTAAATAATTAGAAAAATGGAATAATTATAATATGATAAAATATGATCTAGCAATAATTCAAATTGATTTAATAAATATTCAAATCATTATAAAACAAATACACTAAATTATACAATAAATAAAAGTAAAAAGAATTCATTCATTCCTTTTCTTTAAAACAAAAAAAGAATTACCGATATGATCGTTTGATTCGATCGATTTATGCAAGTATAATTCGATCAATTAATACAAGGTAATCCTATCAATTAATGCAAACATGATCGGTGATCAATCGCTCAACACAAGTATGATCGGTGAACCGATCAATTAAAGTGACAAAGTAACAAACAAATAATAAAATGATAAGCTAATCATAAAATCATATTTCCCGTTCTTTCGATTACTTTTGATAGTACAGTAAAGCTCTCTCTCATTTATTATCACTATCTTCTAATCACGAAATAAGTAAAATTATCTCTATTAAACATTCATTTTATCACTAATTTCTCATTTTATTCACATTTATCAAAAAATCTCCAAAATATAATACCTTCAAAAATTTCAGATCTTTTAATAAACTTCAAATCATTGATGAAAATAATTTTTATTCTTCTTTTTTTCCAATTCCTTTCTTTTTTTTTTTTTTTTTTTTTTCAATTATTATGTCATATTTACTTCCTTTTTCTTCCTCATTTCATTCAGTTTTTTTTAAATTTCATAACAAAGTTTGGTTATGAATTTTTTTTTTTCGAAAATTCTTATTTATTTATTTCCAAGTATTTCAATAAGTAATATTTAGAATGTTAATTAATAATTAGAAACTTTTTTTCCATAGGATTGAAGGAATGAATTTTGTCATATATTATTTGGATATTCGGTACAAGGAAAGTATAAAAAAAGTAAAATCGATATATTTATTCCTTTTTTATTTGCAAGAATCATTTGAAGAAAAATCATTAAAGCCGTACTGATTTAGTTAAATATAAAGCAATTTTTTAAAATTCATTTTTTCTCGTAAACATTGAATTCAGCAAATTCAAAAATTTAAACAATTTTTTTAAGAAAACTGAAAAATGCACACTAATTTTAGTGAAACAAACAAAACAATGTGAGCAAATTAGCGCAAAATGGTGAGTTTTAATTTCTTGAAAAAGCAAAATTTTTTGAAAGATAATAAGTTAACGAAACAATTAGCAGCATCTTTTCCCAAACATGTCAAATATTATTAAACGATAGCATATTGAAATTACATTTCAACTACAGCTGTCAAATCCTAAAATTGAATAATTATAATTAGTATTATCATTCCAAATGTTTTTTTTTTTTTTCCCTTCCTATGAAAAATATCAATTGTAAATATAACTCAAAAATAATAATTGGATATTACATATATATGTATTATCGAAGATGCAAAATGCTATTTTCCTTTTTGCAATTTTAAATTATACATTTGAAAAATGCAAGAGATAAATGTATGAGGAAACACGAAATCATTCAATACTGTAACAAATAAATGGAAAAATTTCAGATGTGAAATAATTAAATGAAAATAAAAGTTAGTTTCAAGAAGTAAATAATTTCGATGATAATACGAAATATTATATAACTCATATTATTATGCAGAAAAAAAAAGAAGAAAAAAGCAAATGAAAAAAAAAGGAAAAATACTAAATTATGCAAATGAAAACATTTTTTTAAAAAAAAAAAAAAAAATCATTAAAAAAAATGAATGAACTAACCAATTTGAGCTCAGCAACACCTCGACATAATGTCCATTCTTGGCTATTGACGAATGCATCTGGAAATAGAAAATTAAAATTAGTTATAAAATGTTAATGAATATTTCGTTGGAAGATTAAAAGGGTAAATCTTAAATTTCAAAATTAAAAACTTCAAAAAAGCATTCCATTTCTTATGATAATTGTGAAGTTGTAAAAGGCTTTTTTTTTTTTGTTTTCTTTATTTACCTCAAAATTTTCTAACTGTAATAAATTTTGACTAAATCGTAGAGTTAATTTTGAAATTTCTCAGAAATTTTCTCCAATTTCAAAAGTTTTTGATTTAATGATGTCGCAAATTTTAATTAAAACTTTAGCCCTATATTTATATTTTAAGCCAAAATTCAAAATTAGGATTACTTCTTTTTTTTTTTAATTCAATCATAATAAACACTTATAGTCCAAAAAAGGATTATTTTTTTGTCTCAAAACGATTAAACAACCATTGTCTAAATTTTCACTCTATGAACAAAATCAAATAAAATCATTAAAATCATAAAAATCAATTGAAATAATTTAGAAAGCTTCCAGGAGGATAATTTTAATTACAAAAATTATATTTGATAGATAATTTTTAGCGCACCACTTTTACTCCTATGTACTTTTCGCACTTTTCTCCATGAATTTTTTCCGGATGAACCATTTCGTTCCATTGTCATTAACATATCCGGCATTAGATTCACCAGTGAAACTACCTCTCCGGAAGATTTAGTTTCTTGTTTAGTATATTTTTGGCTTGCAGTAAGTAATTTTATCTTTTCAAACGAATATTTTAAAGAATTTCGAAATGATGGATCATGACTAGTTGCACGATATTGCCGTTTATTTTTGTTGCACAAATATTCAGATGGTAAGGTATGATCTTTGGAAAAATCGCGGAAAAAAAGTTGAAGTAATTCTCGACGATAACCATTTTTCGTTTTTTCTTTTTGTTGCATTGATTGCTGATGGCATAATTCGTTAACAGATGATAACGATGATTCGTGATCCTCTTCATATGGATCATTGGTGAGCATAGTAGCAGGTGCAATTGTCACATTTAGGCGTATTTTAGCCTTATATGTCCCTTGGCCAGTATCATTGGCCGAATAAAATGCCTTATCGGAGGAATTAGTAATAGGAAAAACAGTGAATGATGTTGATTTAACAAGAGTATATTCACCGCGACGTCGTGGCATATTTGAATTTCCTCCTTATTCGGTTTTTTTTTTTTTTTTTTTTTCTTTATTTTTTATTTTTATTTTATCTAAAATAATTTTGGAATTAATGGAATTAATATTAGAAAATTGAAATTGAACAAAATTAACGTATTTTTATATTTATGCGAAAAAAAGAAATGATAAACTAATTACATTGCAAAATCATTATTTTTGAGTATGATTAGTAGAAAAAAAAAAATGTTACAACAAATTTTTATTTATGAGCATAAGCTTACTACAATAATTAATTGTTTATTATATCATATACATATATATTAGTAGCTAATTACTATCAAAATTTGTTAAACTACGATAAAATCTATTGTTTTACTATAGAATTGTAAATATTTCAGGATATTAATTAGAAAAAAAGGAAAAAAAAAACATTAAGGATGAAACATATTACAAAAATTTTAAGATATCAAAAATTAATATTTTTATTCTATCGTCCACTTTCTCCATAAATCTATCGATAAATAGTGCTTTGAAAAGGAAACTAAACAGATTAAAATTATAACTTCAAATTTGGAATAATTATTTTGAAAATAATAATTGATTTGATAAATCAATGAAAACAAAGAAAAAAAAAACGGAAATAAAATGCCAAAATTTTACTAAAATACTTATGAAAAGCTATTTATGATATTAAATGTTGCAATTAGTTCCATACATTTCCACTTTTTGAAAGTTTGCATTTAGAAAAAAAAAAAAACTTAAAATGTTGAAATTAAAAAAAAAAAATTAAAATCCCTCCTGACTAAATTATCTCTCAACCATTTGCAAAAATTTCATACAAAAATACAAAATCAAATATTTCCATATCTTATTAAATTTGACTGTCATAAATTACATAAAATTTAACATGATAGAATAACTTATATTTACATATATAAACCACTGAAATACTTTTCCTTCAATATTCATTAATCAAAAGTTTATAGTCTAAAAACATGAAACAGCTACAATTGAGAAGGTTTAAAATCTTTTGAAATTAAAAAGCAAAATGAAATAAAAAAAAAAAAAAGAAAAACTAGAATTATTATTATTTATTACTATCATTATTATTAACTGTTATTATCACTATCATTATCAATAATATTACTATTACTATTATTATTATTACTACCGTTATTATTATTTCCCATACATTAAATTGCATAAAATTAGTATAACAGAAGAATAGAATAAAAATAATCCTAAAAATTTATCAATGCATAAAAATAAATGATAAAAGCCATCAAAGAATTAAAGAAAAAAAGTTGAAATAGACAGAAAAGAAAAGATTGATGAAGGAAATTTATGGATAGTTAAGATTTTCAATCTTTTTTTTATTTTTATTTTTTTTCTTTATTTATCAAATTCTTTTAGCATTTTTGCCTTTCTTTTTTTTTTCTTACTTTTTGCTTAATTTAAAGTTTAATGAATTATATATTTATATTGGAAAAAATGATAAAACGGAATGGAAAATATATACTGAAATCAATGCATTAATATTAAATATTTATATTTATATCAATGCAGAAAAATAAAATAAAAATAAGTATATGTGAAATTTGTTTGAAATATAAACAATTTATCGGTTGAAAAGAGAAAAGAAAAAGAAATGTAAGAATGTAAATGAAATATTCAATTTTTCTAATTAATTTCGTTTTCTTTTAAATTAATTTTTTTTTCTCTCTTTTTTTTTCATATGTATTTGGTTTTTTCTTTTAATTTCATTAATTTTTCTTTCTTTTTTAAAAATTAAAAAAACAAAAAAAAAAAAGAAAGAAAAAAAAATAAAAATATATTTCAGAAGAATACAATCATATATTTAACAAAGTTTCAAATTTGATATTAATTCGAATTATATATATATATATATATAAGTTAATAGTAATTAGTATGATAGCATAAAAGTGAAAATATTATTTAGCATAAATATTATATATTATTATTCAAATTGTAAAGGAAAGAGAAAAATATAAAAATTTTAACCAATGATCTACAACAATATATCATCACTTCTTTTCTTTTTTTTTTTTTTCCTCAATTTATATAGCAATTTGTATGAAAGCATCAAAAAGATCAAAAGATAGTAACGAAAAAATTTATCAATTTATCATTTTTTCCTCTAAATTGTCAATGAAAAAAGAAAAAAAAAATCACTAATCAAATATTTTTTCATCCATTTATGCTATTATCATTTAAAAAATAGATATAAAATGAAATGAAATGAAAAAAAAAAATTCATTTAAAGTAATAAAATATTATTCAAACAACCAAATAGCTTAAAAGAGAAAAGTATGCAAAGTTATATTAGATGGGATGATATTCAAAATTATTTCATATATGATAAAACTTTCGCAAAAAATCAACAAACCAAAAAAAAAAAGGGAAAGAATTGACTTCGAAAAACAATAAAATTTAAAAACAAAAAAAAAAAAAGTTTTTCAAATTAGGTTAAAAAGTTACGAAATTTGGAAAATTTTTTTTTTTTTGTAAATGTTCTTTTGAAATTTAAAAAAAAAAAACTTAAAAAATTCAAAACTTTATTCTAAATAGATGAAAAAATATGATGACAAAATTCGTCATTTCCGTTATAATATTTGATCGATAAACGATATAAGCTTGAATAAGTGATATTATATAGATCAAGAAGTTATAAATCAAATGCATAGACTAAAAAAAAATTTTTCGAAAGAAACTTTACTTTGTTAAAGATGATAATATACTTTCAGATATTTGCAACAAAGTAGTAAACGAAAAGTAATGAAAAAATCTAGCAAAAGGAAAACTTTCTCCAAGAAGGTTAGTCTGAAAAAATTTAATGCTTTCTTCTCTTTCTTTTTTTTTCCAATAGAATGTTTTGAAAAATCTATTAGAAATGATAAAATTTAATTATCTATTAGAAATGATAAATTTATTAAATTTTGATTAATAAATTTGATTATTTCTCTTAGCATTTCTTTCCATTCTTTTTTTTTTAGTCCATTTAAACGATAAAGTTTCGAATTATCAATGTAATCAATCGATTCAACACGTTTGCCACCGGTTATATGACCAGAAACACAAATGCTGTATTCCGATTTGGCAATAAAAACTGTCAAATACAGCATTTTTGTTTCATAAGCATATTTCTGATCCGTTTCGAAATAGAAAAATATTTTTTTTCTTTAATTACAGGAATTAAAGAAAGAATGACTTAAAGTATACTTATCGAAATATTAAGCTAATTTTTTAATTAAAGAAAAAAATTTTTTTTTGGTAAAAATTTCATTATTTCATAAAATAAACATGTAAATATATCGGATTACAAAATAAATTGACAATAATAAGCGCAATTTAATTTCACGTGCAGTTTAGTATTTAAGTGTAATTCAATTCTGATTTGAAATCTATGAAGGTTATTTAAAATGTAAAATTTAAAGTGCAACAAGGGTAAAGGTTAAATCATATTAGCAGATGGTTTGTTTCATTGAGAGCATTTTTTTTTTTTTGCCTTCAACATAAATGGCGGCGATCGAGGAATAAAAGTAGCACAGATAATGTATTTTGTATATATGGTTCAATGAACAATCCCCTTGTTGACCTAAAATATATCTTGTCCAAAAGTTCAAAGGGGTCAGTCAATACGGGGATAGCTTTCGGTACCAAAAATAAGACACATGAATGGGAATTTTTCATTAAAAAAGCTGACTTACTTGTAACTTCTTTCCATAAAATTTACTTATAACTTCTTTACTTACTAATAACTTATCTAAAGAAGGTATAAATTTTAATTTGCAACTAAAGCTGAAAATGTATAGAGCAGTTTAAAATCGGAAATGTGTATATTCATGAAAATAAAAGTTAGGAAAATTTGAAAATATAAGAATTATGAGAATTTAAAAGATATCTGAATTATATAAACTTAAGAATATACGAATAAATATTAGTTGGAAAAATTGAAGAAATATACAAATTAGGGAAGAATATATACAAATTTAAATATGTATAAATTAAATAAATTGAAGAATATATGAATCATATATGAATTAAAGTAAATGAAAGAATTTATGAATTGGATAATATTCGGAATATGCAAATTAGATAAATTTATTTATATGATAGTTTTGTAAAAATTCTCATTAAAAAAAAGGATATGAAGAAAGTAAAGGAAAGAAATAAAAAGGGAAATGAATTTTTAAAGCAGAAAACCTTTTTTTTTTTTTTTGGATAGGAATAATATCGAAAGAATATGCTAATGTTTGCTTATGACATGACCCATTTGACAGCTGCATTCAATTGTGTAATGCTAATGTAATAAGCAAGCAAGCAGATGTATAAATTGAATACTTTATTGGTTCACTAAAGGGACCTATAAAATATCGGAAATCATTTACCCAAATTAAATTATAATGAGTAAATTCAAGTTTGAATTTAATTGTTACTAGGAAACTTTTATCATATATGCATGTATATGTATTGGTTAATCAACTGAAGAGGATTGTATAATATCGGAAATAATTTATCAATAAATCAAAATAATTTTAAATTTGGATATATTTCACCCGGAACTTTTATTAAATAAGGATGAATACATGCAATATATGTTAGTGAGCAATTAAATGATTATTGATTGAGAGAATTTTTGAAATATTAGAAATCATTTATTAGTATGGTATGATAATTAAATTTAAATTTGGACAATATATTACTGGAAATTTTAAGTAAACAGGTAAATGATTATCTTTTATTTTCTCCTCCCTTATTTCTTACTTCAACTCAGATGTTAAATTGATAGAATTTAGGATGAATGATAAAAAAAAAAATGATAGATTATTTTAATATGACAAAGAAGGAAAATTAACGGAACAAAATCAGAGATTTTATTATATTAATTCTTTTGCTAAAAAGATTTGTAAAATTATTGAGAAATTTTTAAATGAAATATGTAATAAAAGAAAGAAAATATCCTTTCTTTTTTTTTTGCATAAAATTGGATTAATGAATTCAAATAAATTGCAAAAATTTGAATTATTTGATTGTAATTCGATCATACTAAGTAAATCCCTAATGATTTGATGATCGAATTATTTAGCATAAAAAAAATTTTTAGTTTCATTATTTGTTCAATTTTGACATTTTGCTATATTATATGTATATATTATTGTTTTTGATACTACATCGAACTTATCAATTAATTACGAATCTTTTTTCTTGCAAAAAAAAAAAGCCAAAAGAAAATTTCTTAAATTTAAATGCCAATTTCACTCAACAGCAAAAAAAAAAAAATAGGGAAAATGACACAAAGAGAAGAAAAAAAAATAATGTCAAAATTTTTAAAATACATATTTGATCATTTTTTCTTTTCTTTTTTTTTCGCATAGAAAAGAAGAAAAAAAAAAGAAGCAAAAAGGAAAACAAAAGAAGCTTGAAAAGAAATTTTTTTGAAACTTTCTTGAAATATGTAACATTTTTTTGTCCTATCAAAAGAAGTTTGAAAATTTTAAAATGTTTAAAATATACAAATGAAAAATGAATCAGTAAATTTGTTTAAAGTAACATTCGAAAAAAAAGGAAGAAAAGGATTAAAAAAAGACAAAAAAAAAAAAAAAAAAAAAAAAAGAAGAGAGAATAAATGAAAGAAAAATTTTCGTTTTTCTAAGTGAAATAATAAATTGATGAAAAAAATTTGTTTAAATCGAATTTTGAGAGGAAAAAAGAAAAATTTTTTTGAATATAATAAAATTATATCTATCAATGATATATGTATAATCATATAAACATATATGAATATGAATATGAATATGATATATGCAAATGGAATGATGTATGAAATCTGGCAATAAATAGATGCGCATATTCATTCATCTTACTGAGGTATCAATTTTACTCTCTACAATTCAAAATTTCATTGATGAATGAAATTAGTGGATGTAATTAATATTTGAAATGGAAAAAGAGAAAAGATACGGAAATAGTTGAATAGTTCAAATACAAATGATAGAAAGGCAAGAAAGAGCCAAGTAGGTCGAAAAAGGTCGGATAATTCAAATAATGATATTGTTGATGATGATATATGATATTTGCAATTATGGTAATATCAACATATGGTATCGAAATATCTTCACCTACAAAAGTATAATGATAATAATGGTAAGGTGAGAGATCATTGATGCGTTAATAAAAATGAACTGAACTTTGAACTCTATTATATTCTATATAATAATAATACTAATGATACTGATGATGGAAGATATTTTTCTTAAAGAAAAAGATGAAACCATCTTTTACTAAAGGCTAAATAAGAAATTAATTTGTAAATAATTAAATTATGAAAAATTCGACAAAAATTTTGAAATTTGAAATAAATAAATAAATAGAATTTAATGAAGGCTAGAGATATTTGTGAAAAATTGGAAAATAGTAATGTGAATGACACCATTTGAAATGTAACTAACCTCATTTTCCTCCAAAATAATGTCAAACTTACAACTTAAATCTTTTTTTTTTTATTTCACTTTATCTTCGATTTTTTTTTTTTTTTTGAAATTTCATAAAAATAAAATTTAAAAAATAATGAATAAAAGGGGGGTATGAGAAGATTTCTTAAGTAAGTTTTAATAAAAAGCGTTGAAAGTATTAAATATTTTAAGCCATTTCATCACGAATCAATTAGCAATTCACTAAAAAGTTTTAAAAATATATCTTAATGAATTCAAGCAATATATTCAATGTACTCATTCATTGCTTATTATAAATTAGAAAAATTTTTCATAAATTTTCAAAGTCATTAGAAAATAATATTTGAAATTTCGAAAAAGGTGAAGCTGCATTTTTGTGATAACCTTGCATTCATGAAATGTCAATTAATTCATACAACCATTTTCAAATATTTTCTTTTCGATTACAAATATTTGGGAAAAATACAATTCCCAAATGAATCTATTCCCATTATTTCTATTTTTTTGATGAAGAATCTGAGAAAACTTGAAAATTTTACCCTCATTTTTTTTTTTTGATGTAAGCTATCTTTTCATTTCAGTAAAAAAAAAAAAAAAAAAAAAAACGGAAAACTTTTAAATTTCTAAACTTGTAACAAAAATAAAAATATTAGCATCATAGGAAAGGGAAATGATAAATCTTAGCTGAAAATAAGCTTCTTCTCTTTTTTTTTCATTTTTCATTCCTTCTTTTTTCGTTTTTTTTTTTTATAATATATTTCAAGAAAGTATCAATAATGAATGTAACAATTCCAAAAATTTTTCCGTGGATTGAAAAAAAAAAAAGAAGAAGTGGAATGATATAATCCATTCACATATGAACTAATAATAATAATAATAATAAAATAACATTATAAAACTAATAATATATCGCAAAATTAATTTTGAAAAATTCAAATTTTAGAAAAATTTATTCTAAAATAATGAAGAAGAAAAAGAGGGAGAAAGAAGGAGAAAATAATTTTTTTTTCCAATTATAATTTTATTTTACAAGTAATAAATTGTGAAAAAAATTTGTATATATATAAAGATAAAGTCTAGTGATAATTATGTGTGAAAATTAGAGTAATGATATGCAAATTAAGCAACAGCAGGGTCAAAGGTTATGGAAATAGGTGGAAGATGAGAAGATGAATATGTTGACAACAGTTGATTTGACCTTCAGAAAGGACATCATATATATATATAATGTATGTATATATATGTGTATGTAAATGTTATAAGACAAGATCGGCTGAATTTAACAGGAATAAATGAAGAAGAAATATAAAATTGAATCGATGGAAATAATGCAAAAGATAATGATGGCAAAAAAAAAAGATGGTTAACAGTGATAATAAATAGTAATAATAGTAATAATAATAGTAATAGTAATAATAATAGTAATAGTAATAGTGATAATAATAATGATAATAATAATAATAATAATAATAATAATAATAATAATAATAATAATAATAATAATAATAATAATAATAATAACAATAATGATAATAATAATAATAATAATAATAATAGTGATAATAGTAGTAGTAATGATGAAAAAATGATCAATTGTGATGGAATAAAAAATGGTAATAATCGTTAATTATTGATATTGATAAGCTTCATAATAATAATGGTAATGATAAAATGAATTATAATATTTTATTGTTGCATTATACGATCAATAAATCACTGATAATAATCCGATTTGTGACCTTATTTTTTGCATAGCATTAATAAAAGCTCAATTGGAAAAAAAAAACGAGAAAAAATGATTGATTGTTTCATAAAAACAAAAACAAAAAAAAAAAATTTCCTACATGGAAAATTTATTTAACTTATTTGAAATTTATAATAAATTTTTAGTAAAATTCTACAAATTCAATGGAACATTTGTAAAAATTTTAACGATAAGATTTCTTAACATTCAAAGATTAGTGATAATAGCATGAGTAAAATAGCATTCCGATTTATAAGATCCGGCATTCAAATTTTACATTAAATAAGATTGGAGTTTAAACCGGAGTACTTAAACCGGAATGCTTATGTTAAGCTTTACCGTTAATGTCATTCTGACTAATCTAATTTACCAATTTAATCAAACTTATTGACATAGATTAAACAACTGAACTAAACAAATAGTATGGAAATTTTTTTAAAAATGAAATTTTAAAAGCAAAGTACTAATTAATATATTCAATCAATTATCGAATTTATCAAACAAGAAATAAATGGCTGTAAATGAGAGAAATAAAATGACATCAATATGCATAAATTTGAAGAACTATGAAAAGATAATTAAAGTAATTAAGTTTTAAATTAATTCAAATACTAAAATATATGTGAAATATATTTGATATCATATAATGTACTGAAACATAAATATATTATACTAAGATATACATTTTAGTGCATATGTACATTCGAATAATATTTATGTCAAATTTTTGGAATTTTTTAAAATCAGTTTTTATGCAACAATATAATATATTTATTGAAATTCTATACTCAAATATCAACTAATGAAATAAGAAAACAAAAATGATAATACAAATAGGATGAGAAAAGAGAAGATCAGATTGCATATAATTTTCTATGATGGAATTTACCTAAAAATATTTTATAATTATTGATATTTTAAATTAGCATGAATACCTATTACATTGGTTCAGCATATAATTTCAACAGATATATTATCATTTTTAGTTTTAGCTAAGTATTTCTATTTCACATAATTGTGATTAATGAAGTACTTTGAAGAGTATTCAAGACTTGAAGATTTCACTTAAAGAGTATTTAAGAAAGAAAAGGAAATTTACAACGATGTCGAATGAAATAATTATTTGCATGGATATTACATCACAAAAAAATAAATAAAGGAGAAAAAAAAAAAAAAAAAGAAAATTGATGGAAATTTGTAATTTTTAGTCAATTGTTAAAAAGCTTTTAATAAAATATCATTAAAAACCTGAAAGAGAAGCATAAGATAAGCTTATAAACTGCATTTGATGCATGTCTACTTGCATCATGCATCATGCATTAACAGATTATGCATGACCAACCAAAATCAATTGGCTACTGCTATGTCAAGCAAAAGCAATTTGCAATCAACCAAGATAATCATCCATCATCCATTATCAAATATAATGGGACACAATGGGTGTGTACAAAGGTGTGTACATGGTGTGTGTCTGTGTGTGTACATATGTATGTATAAGAGAAAGATACAAAGGTGAATCCATTTCAAAATTATCTCATAATTAGTCCTAATCTATTATACATATATGGCCTAAATGGGCCAAAGAAAAAGGAGGATTATAAATGCAATTGCATTATGGAAATTTTTATTTTAAGAAAAATGAAATCCAATAATGCAATATATATTTGATGCAAAAAAAAAAAAAAAAAAAAAGGGAAAAAAAAAGGATGAAAAAATTTCAAAAATTTTATTGAATTTTAGAAAGAAAGAGAAGAAAAAATTTTATGACAATAAATGCTATTCTGTGATGATAATTAAAATGATGTAAAACCAGAAATGAAGTAGAAATTATAATTGTTGCTAGGAATAAAATGTTGATCGTTATATACACATGCCATTATTATTATTATCATTATTATTGCTATTATTATTATCATTGTTATTATTATTATCATTATTATTGCTATTATTATTATTGTTATTATTATTATCATTATTATTCTATTATTATTATTATTATTATTATTATTATTATTATTATTATTATTATTATTATTATTATTATTATTATTACTATTATTATTATTATTAATTATTGATGAATTGATCAAAAGAGGAATATTAACAATCGCCTTTTTCTAGGAAAGCATGTAAATATTATGAATTTGAACAAATTTTACGTCAACATTAACAGCAAATTTGAAGAATTTTACAACATAACAACAACAAAAATTTGAGCAAATTATATATCAAGATAATATCAAAAATTTAAATAAATCCTACATTAAGGTAATAATAAAACTCGAATAAATTTCACATGCAAGATGACAAATAAAATAAAAGCATAAAATGAGAAAGATAAAATGAATTACGAAATGTATAAATTTGTTGTTTTAAATGAATGAAAAAAAAAAAAAAAAAAAAAAAAAAAACTGACAAAATAAAAAAAAAACGAAAGAAAAATTGTTGAAATTTTAAGCTACCATTTTTATCATTGATAAATAAAAATCATTCATTTTGGTTGAATCAATTTTTTAAATGATACTGTTGAGAATGAAAGAAGAAATGAAAGCATACTTTTGCTTAAAAAAAAAAAAAAAAAAAACAAAACAAGAAATTAATAAAAATTAATACAAAAAAAAAAAATTTCATTGGAAATATTTCGAATGGAAAATGGTGAAAAAAAAAAATGATTCATTTTATTGGAAGAATTATTATGAGTGTAATAAATTGGAATGATTATGATAAATTGATAAGAGAGAAAAAAAAAAGACGTCATTCCTTTCGCCAATTATTTCATTTTGAATAAAGTTTTTTTTAAAAAAGTTTTTTTTTTTTCGGTAAAAATTCATTACTTACGATTTTTCTCCATTATAATTTCATTAAATAATTTAACCATTTCTATGAATATAAAAGAAAGGAAATTTATTCATTCCTGAATTATATAGCAAAATGAAATGATTAATGAAATATGAAAAATATCAATTTTAATCATATCAAATAAACATTATTAAGTAATAATCGAATTGATAACACTATCATTATCAGTAATATTAGTCAAAAAATTCATTAAAAATACATATACAAAATATCTTAGTCCTATTTACGATTAAAAGAAGTGAAGAAATAATAAAATCTTTCTATGCTATGGAAGAATTCCTCATGTGAAAAGACTAGAAAAATTATTTCTCATATAAATCTTGGATCAGATAACAAACGATATAATCTAAAGGTAAACATAAAACTAACAACTATCATACTACTTTGGGTAATTCTCAATAAGTTCTTTTTGATGAATTGTTTAACTGACTTAATGTGATCAATTTTTGCAGATCAGTAAACGAAATCATCATAAATAATCCATAAAATCATGATTAACTCACGAAATTATAACTGTTACATGAAATTAGAATCAAAATATGATTAGTTCATGAATTTCACGACTGATCAATAAATTCACCACGAAATGCCTTTTTGACCCATGAAATCATTATCAATTTATCAAATTATGATTAAATCATGATACCATCAATAATTTATGAAATTATGATTAGTTCGTGAACTATATCCCTTAGAAATGTGATTTCAATGCTATCAATATTTTGATAAATAACAGTTAAACATAGCTAATTTTTCTTTTCTTATTAATGACACTTAACGTTATTAATTAAATTTATGCATAAAAACAGAGAATAAGCATATGCAAATTTATGAATACAAATAGTAAATCAATCCGTATTAAAACTAATGGAATAATTTTATTAAATTTAAAGATTAAATATTCACAAGTAAAGTCAATTTTACAATGTAATTGCGTAGAGCATAATTTTATTCATTCAAATTTGATCAATATATGTGAATTAAAATTAAAATTGCTTGCAAAATAAGAATGAATTTAATGCTGTTATCATTGATAATGCTATTAGGATTAAACAGGAAAAGTTTTAAAACAATTTCTTTTTTTTTCCTGGAATAGAAGGAAAATATTAAAATTTGAAACTTAAAAGAGATATCAAAAGATATTTTCTTTGCATTTAACAAACCTTTCATTGATAATTAGAAATAAAGCACAAAGATATCGTGCAAGTAATTATTAAAGATTTGAGTTTTTTATTTTAACATTTGAATTTTTTAAATATTTTAAAATAATTTTCACATTATTTTAATTTTATACATGCTCATTTCAGCATTTATAATACCGTGCATTTAATATATTATTTAACAATAAATAACATTTAAAAAAAAAAAAAAATATTAAAATTCATTTGATAAGCTTGAATTATACTTATGTTTAAAAAAAAAAAAATCGTAACCATAATTTTTAACATTTTAAGATATATTGTAAGAAAGAAAAACAACTTTTGAATGTACGAAACAAAAAGTAATTTTTTCCAAACTTAAACTCAAACAATTGAAAATATGTAAATCCATTATAATCATTTATAAATATAAATGAAAATTTCAATATCATGAATATTTTATTTCATATTTCATGCATCAATTATAATTAAGGAACAAGTAAATATTTGATCTGAAAATGAATTCAACATTCTGTGGTATTACTGAATCTTTAATTATAATAAAAATTTAACTAATTGAAAATTCTATCAAAACAATAACAACAACTAATACTACATTTCAACGATAATATCATCTGGGAAGTGTAACTTTTTATGATGTTTATAATAAGTTTAATTTAGCATCGAAAAAAAAAATAAGTAAATAGGTTTTAGAGATTTAAAAATTTGACCGAATAAAATTTGTGCTACATATAATCAATCAACGTAAATTTACTAAAAATTTTTATCTTTTTCTTTTTACTAATAATTTCTTTTGTTTATTTTTGTAACAATTAAATTTTAGCTAATAATGAAGTACACTATCTCATAATGTTAATATTTCTATTATAATTCATTGTTTTATATATGATAATTAAATCCTAGATTAGGAAGTAATATATTATGATTATGAATGAAAATTGATATTGCAAATCGAAATGTACGAAATAAAGTTACTGGAAATTTTTAATAACAAAAATTAAATAAAAAATATTTAATATGAAATTAAACGATGCTAATTCTTACCAATAAAAAAAGTAAATACCATCGAATTGGATTAAAAATTGATGATTTTAAAAAGTGACAAAAGATAAAAGATAATAATTTATGAAATTTTTAATAACATATACAAAATTGCAATTACTATATTTACCGAAATTTATAACACATACTTGAAATTTATAAATTTCATCTTTCATTCAAATTTACTTTTACTACTAACCATTTGATCCATTTCATCAATCAACCAATCTCATTGCGTAAATTTATTAAAATGTTATAATTTTATACATATTTCAACAACAAACAGTTTAAAACTTATCAATATGTTTATAAGTTAAATTGTAAATTCATTTTGTAAAATTAAAAAAGTTTTATCATTAAGTTTACTACGTAATCGGATTCGACAAAACAGACATCTTCTAAGGCAGCATGATTATATACTTGCTGAGAAATAATTAAAAGATATCAATTAATTAGGAGATTAAAAAAAAGTAAAGAAAAGGCAAAATAAAGAATAAAGCTTCTTGTTATATTTAACAAAGAAATTAAAATGATAAAATTATTCGCAAAATTTAAATGTATAACCTTATAAATGACCTATTAGTAGATTTCATTATTATACTTTTTTTTTTTTTTTGTCCTTTTTTCCTTTCCAATTTTTCTTTTTATTTTAGATGATCACTGAATTAACACTTCAAATTTAATGAGAAAGGTCAATGTGCCATTCATTTCTATACTTAGCACAAACAAAATGCCGCCATTTGTAGAAAAAAAAAAAAAAAATCTTATGTGAAAAAAAAAAAAAAAAATAAATTCAATGGGAAGAGTAACGAAGAAAAAAAATGAAACCTAACACTGTACCTATAATGGTAAAAAAGAAAAATTAGAAAAAATGAAAATTTTTCTTTTTTAAATTTCATTTTAAAGATTACAAAAATATCTCATTTTGATATATTTTTTATTCTAACTTCATGAAATCAATAACAAATGCCAAAAATTGGTATTTTTTGAAGGAAAAAATAAGAAACAAAAAATTATACTTGTAAAAAAAAGTAAACCAAGGTGATCATCCGGTTATCCGGTTAGCAATCGCTCGGTTTCTTAAACATTACTTGAAATGTGACTAATAATTCTTCAATATTTGAAAATTTCCGAAAAAAAAAAAACATTCATTTCTTAACAATTTCAGGAAGCATTTTTCATTTATCAATTAAAAATTAGAATTCGTTTTAGCAGAATATTTAATGTAAAAGAAAGAAAATTAAATTTTTAATGAAATTTTTGATGAAAAAAATTTCACAAGTTAAATCAATAATCTGAACGGCAAATGATTTGGTATAAATTTTGCACTTAAAGTTCTTCCTCCTTTTTTTTTTTTTTCTCAAAATATAAAAAAATAACATTTATCAAATTAGCAAATTCAATTTTTTTATACATCCTAAAATGCTATTATAAAAAACGAAATAAAATTTTTTTTTTTTCCAGAACATATCAAGTATGGTTTGATTAAATGCTGTAAAAGATAAAATTTAATATGCGATAAGAAAATTTTTACAATACAGTTCTTTTGTTTTTTTTTTTTTTTAATTCATATATTAAAATTTTAAAAATAATTAAAAAAATTCCTACCAAATGATGGTGAATGATGGAGTAGAAGTTGTGGCAGATTATTACCATTTGGAAGCATATAACTTCGTCTATTTGTATCCTTGAAAGAATTACGTATACGCCAAGAACGACGTAACATCGCAAGGCCCAATAATGGCATAATGTCATCAGGCTAATTGAAATAATATTACGTGTAAATTATTCGTGAATTAATTTAAGTTAAATTAAATAAAAAATAAAATCGTAACGAATCGAATCGAATTAAATCAAATCGAATAGAACAGAAAAGAATTTAAAATAAATTTAAACTATAAATAGAAGAAAGAATAAAGGGAGCAAAAAAAAAAAAAAAAAAAAAAAAACGAAATGAAAATTTTTTTCGATTAAAATCGAATAACAACAACAATAAATAATAATAATGATAGTAATGATAACTAATAATAGTAATAATGATAATGATAGTGATAGTGATAGTGATAAAAATTTTTTGGAATAATTATTCAACAAAGGATGAGTAATAATATTAAAAGTAAAAATTAAAAGATGAAAGGAAGAAAGAGAAGTAAAAAAAAAAAAAAAAAGGTAAAGATGAGAATAGATGAAAAAAATTGATGGAAACAGTTGAACAAATAGAAAATTATTGATGAATGAAGCGGTCATTTTTCAATATTTCCTCTTTTCAACATTTTTATGATTGGTACCAAATGAAAAATTGAATCAATTTATCGTATAATTGAAAAATTTTAATACATTTGAGGAAAGATATGAATAACAGAATATGAAAATAATTATGAATAGAATTGAAATAATTGTGAAAAATTGATAAATTTTAAAAATAGTAACAAAAAAAAAAAAAAAACTGATAATATCAACGGGGAAATTTCAAAAAATTATAACTGATCACATTTGCTATGGAAAATTTTGTTTCATAAAAATGTACTGAAGTAATTAATTTTGATTACATTTTCGTTATTTTACTTTTGATTCATTTAAATCAGACAAAATTTCAATATGTCACAAAAATATTTAACAGTTAATTAAAGTGGAAAAAAAAAAGACAAGAAGGATAGTATGAAAAATGTGTTAGATAAGTGAAAAATGTAATATTTTGATCGATTTCTACGTTTAAAAAATGAAATTAAATTTTAAGATTTAAATTTGAAGAAGAAAATGATATATGGAAATTTTCATTACATTTAAGCACACAATCGTTTCTCTTAGTCTAACGTAAAAGAATTGGAGGAATGAATAGAATTCATTCATTTCTTCATAAATATCATTTTAATTTGATCGATGGAAGAAGAAAATTTTTTTTTTTTTTTTATTATTCATTAAAAATATTTTACTCAAAAGTAAAATAGTATTTATGAAATGTATGGTTTGGAAATTTTTCGAATACTACTGGGAAAAATATATTTTACTGAAAAAAATTTCCAAATTTTACCAAAAAAAAAAAAAAAAAAATGGAAAAAAAAAAAAAAAAAAAAAAATTTTTTTAAAGAAAAAAAAAAAAAAAAAAACAAGAAGTGAAATTTTATTTAAAAAAAAAAAAAAAAAATTAATCAATATTCATTCCTTAATTATAAAATTGTATTTTCTTGAATGCATATAAGATTAAAACTAACAATGAAAATATTTTGTGACAAAAAAAAAATCATCCAAAACAATGAATTAAATTTTGCAAAATTTAAAAATTTTACGAAAAGAGAGAAAGAAGGTAATGGAAAATGAAAAGAAGACAATTTCTACAGGGAAAATAAAAAAAAAAAAAAAAAAATGTTTGAATCATTCATTTCTTTTTTTTTTGTTTTATAATTTCATCGTTTTTTATTTTTCCCATCCAGTTTTAAAACAATATTTATAATATAATTTAAAAAAAAAAAAAAAAAAAAAAAAAAATTTGTCAAATAATTGTTTGCAATATTTCTAATTTCCGGTTCTATTTGTTAATCAAATATATGTCGGAAAAAATTTTCCAAACTATTTACTTATCCGGAATTTTCCTCAATATCATTGTTAATATTTTTTTTTTTTCCCTTCTCCCTCCGATCTTTCTTCCACTTCTTCAATCGTTCTGTTTCATCCAAAAAAAAAAAAAATCATGATAAATAATCATAATTTTATTATGATAAATAATTGTGATTTTACAATGATAATTTTTGAAATAAGAAGAAAAGTAAAAAGGATAAAAATAATTGAACAATTAATAGATTGCTAATGATAGAAGAAATTAAAAACGATATTTAAAAAAAAAATTGGATGAAATGAAATTTTCGAAAAAAAAAAAAAAAAAAAGGAGAAGAATTAGGACGAATGAAGCAAATTGCAGTTGAATAAATCATAGAAATGAATAGTTGAGAGAATTGTTAAAGATTTTAGGTAAGCAAATGAAGTAAGTAAACAATTTATTTATCGGATAAACGAAATATTTGATTGATTTCGGTAAACGAACTTATCGTTACAGAATAATTGATTAACATAAATGTACTATTTAATACTAATATCAATTATATATTGATATATTCATTTACTTATATCTATTATACAAATACATGTAATTATATTCCTAAAAAAATGTTAAATAATTTGTTATCAATTTAAACAATTCCGGACGAATTGTAATTTGACTCAAATGGTGTAGATATTAATTTTGGAATTTTAATTTTATACCAAATTTTATGCATAATTTTCAACCTTCCTTACCTAGTATGAAATGTTATATCTAACAATATGTTACAATCTTGAAAATTTACATTTCCCAATATAACCAACCTTTAACCTTTTTTTTTTTTTTTTTTTTTCAAAGTATTCTTAATATATATCATCAACAGTAAAAAAGAGAAAGATGAAAATAATTGGAAAAAAAAAAAAAATAAAGGAAGACATATTAAAATAATTGTAAAAATATTAAAAGATAATTATTATTGATAAAAATTTACTCATAAAAGCAATAAAACAAATAGCGATGATAATAATAGCAGTTGGTTATTGATGAATTAATGAAAAAAAAAAAAACGAAAAAAAAAAAAAAAAAAAAAAAAAAAAAGAATTTAAAATAAAATTTGTATGTTTATATAAAAGGAATAAAAATGGTTAACAATTGCCATATTTTTGTCATAAAAAAGTAAATTGTCGTAAATTTGGTTGAGAAAAAAAATGAAAAAGGAAGAGAAAATAATTCCTATTCAAATGATATGATGAAATGAAGAAGTAAAATAGTATAGGCTAAATTTGAAAATAAATAAATTAATTTTTTTGTTGCAATAGGATAAAATTATAAGTTGTGAAAGAATTTGTATATTTACATGAATATTCAATGATTGAAAATTTTTTGAAAAATTACTACCTGTAAAAAAAAAATAGGATATCTTGTTTCATTGCTAAACGTATCATGTAGTAGTAGGAGGGAAAAGTGGTAGGAAACGAGAAGAGGTGAAAAAAAAAAAAAAAAATGAAGAATTAATTTTAAACTTATACTATTTCAAATTTCCAATTAATAATTATACTATTACTACTACTAATAATAATAATAATATATACTATGCTTCGTTTTTGTTTTCTTTTGTTACTGTTTAATTTCAAATTAAAATATCCAAATAATATCAAAAATTATTTTAGATAGGAATACTACTCTAATAATATTACTAATACTAATAATTTGTACTATCATTATCGTTTATTTTTCATATTTTCCGGTAGAAATATCAAATTAATATATAGGAGAAGAAATCACAGGAAAAGTGGGTTTTTTTTTTTTTTCAGGAAAAGTAATATTTTTGAAATCCGGAAAGGAGAAAAAAAAAACAGAACAGATTGATGTGATGTATACATATATATATATATATATATATATATATATACATTTGTATATGTGGAATAAATAGAGGAAAGCATTTAAGGCATTTAAATTGACGAGGGACAAAAGCCTAAGAAATGAGTAGGCTTGCCAAATTTATTGAAAACTAAGAAGTGTACATGTCTGTGTATCTTTGTCTGCATATAGATAGATATATATATATATGTGTGTGTCATTTAGCAAAAAAGACTTATGATGGAAAGTTATAGGCCTAACAACCCGTAGGCATAGGCCTAGTTATATTAAATGCTATAAGCCAAGCGAAACAACATTTTGAAAGAAAAGTATTTCTGAAGAACAAAAAAAAATGCTTAAAAATAATCTCAAATTACAACAATATACCTAATGCAAAATTCTAATAAATTATGCAAAACAAAAAAAAAAAAGTGGAAAAAAAGAGCCCGAAATTACTCTAATAAGTTATGCAAAAAAAAAAGAAGAAAGCCATAGATTTAAGTGTCAACATAAAATGAATAAGTGTAAATATATTAATAAATGTAAATAATAAATATGTCATAAATAATTTCCATTATAGATATATTATTTAATAAATAATTTTTTATATAAATATACTAATTACAAGTATTTTATCATATATAAATACTATAAATATATTACAAATAAAAAAATTAAAGATTTAAAAGATGAAAATAATCAATGAAAAAATTATGCCTTTAAAATAAAGTGAAGAATTGAACGCATAGAATAAATTTGGTAATTTTTTTTTTTTTTTTTTTTTTTTTCGTTGTTATTGGCTGTATTGGCTATATTTGCAATATTCTTCTTGGCTGTATCATAAAATAAAAAGAAGATAAGGCAAAAAAAAAAAGCGATGATTCCTTAGATAGTCAAATAATATGAACCATAAAATAATATCATAATTGTTTGGCTTTCTAGGCTTCATATAAGGTAAAAATGAAAATATATGGTTGAATTACACTAACATATCTTTTTAACAGTTTAATGAATTCTTAAAAAAAAAAAAAAAAAAAAAGTAGACTACATTTGGGGAAGTGCTAATGTGAAAGTACAGAAAGTCATTTCAGTGCCTCCGAAAGAACTTGCTAAGAAGTACGTTGAACTATCGTCTAAGATATCTCCCAGTGACCATTTACCATTAGTTTGTAATATACAGCTTCACTGACAACCATTTTTTATAAGTTTGTAATCCGTTTTCTTCTTGTTATATAAAATTCTATAAAACAAAAATCTCATTCTCTTCCGAAGTTTTTAAAATATCTCTCATTAACATATGCCATAAAATTTTTCGAATATAAAGCTTTTTGCATGTTATGCTTCATCCCTATAAATAAGATTATATCCATATTAAGGTTTAAGATTTCCAGTATCCCTTCTTCCGCCTAAATTCAAGCCAATTAAAAATTCACGCGCAAAATTTTGTAATCATTAAAATTGGATAGATAAATTAAAATTCTGTTATTTCATTGTAATCGGAAGATGGTAAAACATTTTTTCCTTTCGATACCAATTTTAGTTATATAATTTTTTGAGTACAATTTTATACGAAACTTGTTAAATTTAATTAAGCATATTATTGTCCTGATTTCTTTGTTTACAAATGATTTGAAATAATTTCAAACCGTTAGCATACTACGAGAAATGCTAAATGAGATAGGAAAAAGAAGAATTGAAGAGAAAAGGAAGGAAAAACAATTCTTCTAATTAAATAATGATGAATTTTTAAACTGTCAAATTTTGTTCATGAATCAGATGAACTATTGATTAATTATTTAATACAACAATTGACTAATTTGATTTTTATGAAAAATTAATTTGAATTGTTAAAATTTTGTCTATGAATCAGATGAACTATTGATTAATTATTTAATATAACAATTGACTAATTTGATTTTTATGAAAAATTAATTTGAATTGTTAGGAAACATTTGAATAAATATGAGAAAATACTAATTTGATATATTAAAATTCAACTGTTAATCAGAGAAAGTTAATGTATCAAACCTGATATACTAAAAAAAAAAAATTAAAACTTGTTTTTATGAATTAAAATTAGTAAAAACTTCTAACGAAAATTCATGAGCAAATTGGATTAAAATTCGTTCTGGTTTTTTTATTCACTATCATATTTTAATTTGTTTGTATATTTTTCATTTTGTGAAATTTAAAAAACTAATTATTAAAATTGATGTAAGAATATTTTAATCATAAAAATTCATTCAGTCATTGTTGAATTTTATACATTTGGAAGATTTTTTTCTTCAGTAACATTTAATATCAAAGAATAAATTTGCGACATTATTATCAATTAAATTTTAAAACTTACCTGTTATCATTTTCATTTCTATTTCGAAAAGAAATAGTAATAAATTATTTTAGGTATTATTGTTCTGTTGAAATGAGTGTATCCTTAAAAAGGGTGTAGGAGAAAAAATAAAAAACAAATACAAATGATACAGCGACTAACCTTCAATACAAACTACTTGATCACGTAATTGATTCTGAAGCAATTGATCCGGAATCAATTCGATTAAATCGTAAACTGTATAGATGCATGGATGAACACTTTCGAAACGTTGAATTTCATTACGAATTTGTTCCGAAATATATGCATTTGCATTTACATTGAAACGTCCATATTGATCACGTGGCATTACGTTTGCGTGTTATGTTACGCACTGGAGAAATATATTGGAAATAAATCAGATGTTGTGAATTTCAGATTTATAACACGATAATTATCGATTAACTCCATTCAATATTGCGAATAATAATAACAGTAGCTGTTAACGTCATTAATGACATTATCGTCGGAATTAATTATCATTGTGGTAGTTGTTGTAAATATTTAATTAGCTGTAAACTGAAAGATAATTAAGGTTATCATTTGTCAATTTACATATTAGCACGATAATAGAATATAATAAATAGCGTGTAATAAAAGTTGGTAATAAATAAAAACAATAATACAAATTACAAAAAATGAAATTCAAAATAATATGCAAATAGTTTATTTTTTGAAAATTAAAAGAAATACAAATTACAGTTAAATATGAAAATAATTTTTTTGAGAATTACATTTAAAGATAAATAAATGAAGCAAACTAATATGATAATATATTTTGCAAAATGATGGAAAAAAAAAAAGACCAAATAAAATTCTGAAAAAAAAAAAAGAAAGTGAAATAAAATTTTGAAATCTCATCGTTTTTCTCTTTTTTCATCTTTAAAAAAAATAGCCGTTGGATTAATTATATATAAATTATAACTTTTTCATTAAAATAATTGCTGAAACAACAATATATATTAATAAGAACCTAAAATATAATATTTGTTACAATAATATATGTTAACTATAAATTTAAAAAAATAGTTTTTTTTTTTTTTTTTTTCGAAATTAAATGAATTTTTGCTTTTCCAAAACTCTATAAAATATTTCATTTGTAATTTTGCTTAAAATGACGAATGATAATTTGTAAATTTTTTCCGAAATTAAATGCGAAATTAAATGAATTTTTGTTTTTCCAAAACTCTATAAAATATTTCATTTGTAATTTTGCTTAAAATGACGAATGATAATTTGTAAAAGTTTATTTAATCATATAAGACTTATGTCAAAAAATAAAAGTATCATCTATTGAAAGATGAAAGTAATATTAGTATTTTATTCCTTCTTTTGTCCTCTTCAAGATAGATTCTCGAAAAAAACGATCTTCACAAACTTTATAAATTAGATGATAGGCAATGGATGAGAACATTCTGGTGATAATCTATCGATCAATAAAAAAAAAGGAGGGTAAAAAAGAATCGAAAATTTAATGATATTTATAAAATTAGCTATCATGAAATATTGATATTAAAAATTTATAAGGATATAGTACTGTAAATATAATATGAAATGGAATACTGTAACAAATAAATGATATCATTATTGGATCAGTTTTTTTTTTTTTTTAATTTAGAATCATTCATACGTATTCGATGGCCAATTTATACAGCATTAATTTAAAAATAATTGTAGAAAAGACATTTGATGAAAATTGTATTTGTTGTAGAATTAACACGAAATTATGATTGGAATTTTTTCAATGATCAAAAATATTTATACAATATAAAATAAAAAATTGATAGTTTTTTTTAAGTTAAAATTAATAGCGTTATATATGTATATAATAAAAAAAAGAAAAAAATTGCATCAATATTATTGGACTTATTATCAAAATTGTATGATTTCTTTTCTTCTAAAAAAAAAAACTAATTTTTATTCAAAAAAGTTTGCTATTGTTAAAGATCAACGGAAATCATTTTCTTTTTTTTTTTTTTTTTTTGAGAGATAAAGTTTTAAATTTTAGATAAATTGAATAATTTTTACTTCAACTACTGAATTACTTATTTATTTCATCTAAATTATTCCGCAAATTTTTTTCATCAGAAAACAATACAATCCTTTTTCTCTTTTCCATATGTCTGCCATCTATCATTTTGCAACAATAGTATAATTTAATCGTCGGAATAATCGTAACATTTTTGAATATTACGTGTCTATCACGTCCGGACATTCTTTCTCATGCCATTTGTCATTTTTTTTTTACATCAATCCGTTCAAATCAATGGAATTGAAAGGATTATTCGTTTTTTTTATGAAAAAAAAAATCATTCAACACAAAGAAAATAGGCTATAACCATAACAACAACAACAACAATTCCCGTAAATAAAATTGGAAAATTTAGATGAAGTATGAAAACAAACTTTTTCCGGAAAAAAAAAAATATTGTTTCGATAAAATTAAAGATGAAAAAATTGTTTTTTAAAAAGAACGAAAAAATATATGAACCAAATTTTGATTTACAAAATCATGATCATAATCATAATGTTGATTTCAAATGATATCTTAATCTTCAATAATATTAATTTTGCATTTGTTAGGATTATATATATATATGTCAATTTAGATAGGCTGTAAAAATTTGATTAATATATGATAAGATATATCTGATGAAGATTGATTAATATATGATAAGATATATGTGATGAAGATTGATCAATATATGATATGATATATGTAAATATGAATTCTTGTGGTATATTTCAATATTGAATGTTATTGGGGTTGTATATCATTTAGTGTTGAAAATGGATAATAATATTGGAAACAGATAATAACAAAACAATATTACTTGATCCTACAAACAAGTATAACAGATATTATCACTGCATAAAGATTTACAATGCTTATCATTTTAATCTATACAATTAAATCCATCAATGATTGAAAATATTTAATGAAACGATGGTAAATCTTTTCATGCAAAAAAAAAAAAAAAAAAAAAAAGAAAAAAAAGATCGATAAATTTCTGGTTTTTAAATAATTTAAAATTTGCTAAAAACTTCAATCATTATACAAATATGAATGATGAAAAATTAGAAAGGAGGATAGTAATTTTTTAATTAATAAAAATTTTTATTGATTTCTTCCTTTTTTTTTCCCCCATTTACAAAGTATCATATTTGAAAGTTATTTTTTAGCATTCCATAAAATTTCCATTAACTATGTTTACGAACTTAAATTTAATTAACTAAGAATTATTTTAAAATAGTTAAAGAATTCTCTGTGTTAATTGCTGCAAAGGCGAAATTTTTAGAAAAATTATTCCAACATTATGAAAAGAATCATATTTATAAAGTTGCATATATCAATGATAAAATGATCCGATTTCTGATTCACTAATTGTTACATCTTATTGATATGAAACAGTAAATTAATCAAGTATGGTTATCTTTACAAATCATTGCTAATCACCTGATTTATCAATACATCTATTAAATACCATTTTCTTAGTCATTTAAAATAATTTTACATCAAATAAAAATTTTTTACATATGAAATTACTTGGATAGGGGAAAATAAAAATTGTTTTTCTACAAAATTTTCTACGAAGAAAAAAAAAAATCAATTAAATAAAAATTTGTTTTCTACAGAGAAGAAAAAAAAAATCAATTAAATAAATCTTTCTTTTTTTTTTTTTTTTTTTGCATTAATTTGAACTGTCATAGAGAAATTTGAATAACAATTTCAATGTGAAGACAAAATGACCAGATGAAAAGAAATAAATGAAATGAGCAATGATGATGAATAAGTAAGTAAACAAATGATGGACAGTCGATATATTATAGATGGATAAAGTGGACAAATAATAATAATAATGTAAAGAATGAAAGAGATTGAAAATGATATATCGTTAGAATGATGAGTGAACAAATAATTAAACTTTTGATAAGAGGAAGTAAAGTAGAATGAACAAATAATAATTCTCATATAAAAGAGGTCAAAATGATTCTTTTGATAGGAAAAATAAAATGGATAGAATTACGAATAGATGTGATTATAGAATAAACAATGATAAACTAATATACTTTAATAAAAGGTAGATAAAATTAACAAATGATAATTTTAAATAAAAAATGATAAAGAATACGAAAATATGAAATTAATAAGATGATAAAGGATAAGAAATGAAATTTTAGTAATGCAAAACGAACGAAAAAATGAAGAAAATGATAAAATGATAAGAGAAATATGCTTTCTATATATAATATTATTCATATTATTTGATAATAAAAAAGGGAAAGAAAAAAAATTTAAGCCATTGAGCATATATACTTTCTAATTGTGAAAAAAAAATATGAAATAAAATTTTGATAAATAAATTTAAAAAAAAAAACCAAACTACGAAATGAATGGATAAATTGTTGCTAATATTAGCTAACATATAGTTTGCTTCATTCATACAACAGGATAACTCGGGGGAGTGTAGGCGGCTAAAGCGGGGGAGGAGGGGGAAATTGATAGGGATTGAATATATTGTAAATGTATTGATGGAAAATAAAAAAATTGAAGAAGAAAAAATGGTGAGGAGAAAAGCAAATGAAGAGAATATAGAATGAAAAGAGGTAAAAAAAAATTGTAAATTAGTTGAAAGGGAAAAAAGAAAAGTAATGAAAAACGAAATGAAAGAAAAGTAGGAAAGAGAAAAGAGATGAAAAGAAGGAGAGGAGAGGAGAGAAGAGAAGGAAAAAAAAGGGAGAAAGGAAGCCAAAATGAAATAAATAATTGAAAGATTTTTGGCTAATTAAAAAACAAGCAACAACAGATGGTGTATAAGGAGAAATGCTTAATAATTAGTATGAAGAAAACCTTCAAATTTCATTTAAAAAATTTTTAACTCTTTTTTTTTTTTGGTTTTGTTTTTTTTTTTCTTTTAATTTATGAAAATTGTTTATTTGTTTTTTTTTTTCTTTTTTTTTTTAAATGAGTAATATATTTGAGAGAGAGAGAGAGAAACGGTAACCAAATGTTTTTGATTTTTTGTATGTTTTGTAAAATAGCATTTGTTGTGAATCTTATGAATATAAATGATACGAC